>QZGG01000210.1:0-201482 GCA_006409495.1 Sedum album | reverse complement strand
TTTAGATTGAGGTAGCAGACTTTCTCGATGAGAGAGAGAAACCAAACAGATGTATTCGAACCTACGTGGGACACTGGTCGAATCTTTGTGTCGATGTGTTTATTGTATCTTTTTTATGGAGCTGCGGGCCGCAAGGCTAGTGTAAGGGGTGACATCTTGAAGATTAGAAGAAAATGAAGATTGGTACGTATAAGGTTAGTTGTTTAGCTAATAAACTTTTTTCTACCTGTCATCATGGAGTCTTTAAGAGATTTTGGAGCGAGAATGAATCAGCTGATCAAGACGGTGATCCACGAAGTGGGTTGAGGCCAACTGCATTGAAAGAAATAGATCGAACCATGCTAGAGTTTCTTACCAGCAATAATTGGAGGACATGGAATGTTTTAACTTTTTATTTATTATGCACATCATTTTATGTGTAATATCCATACATATTAGTTTTGAGAAAATATTAGTTAGGGGTATTTTGGGTAGTTGAAATGTGGCTTCACATTTGTAACCGTCAATTTAATCATTCTCTTTTTATATATAGTATAGATAACGGACTCGGATTCCAAACAGCCTAAATCAAATATATAGTTTCAATTCTGTACATCAAAACGACATAATTTTACTAAAATCTAAATTAATTTTCTTGAATCCATCTCAAAAGGACATAGTTTTAATAGTTAATAACTCAAACGTGCGTCATTTTGTTTTTGGCTGGAACTTACTATTGGTTATATACCAGATCTAATTCCATACACAACTTACATAAAATTGAATCTCTGATTAGTTTTACATATAACTTACAAGGAAATGATTCTAGAGGGACAACATATATTTTCTAAGACGAAAGGACATTATCAGAATCGTCAATTTCTAGTTATCCAACTGTTGATATTGATAATCGACAATCTCAACAGCCAATGTATTTTGTAAAATCAACCACATATTTTAATTAAATCTCAATTTAATTTCAACTATTAGATCAATCAAAATCAAAATTTAAGGCTATATTACCATGTCTTACCAAAATCAAATGTCCATCTAAATCATAAATCTAACTTGCAATATATTGAATTATTCATTACTCAAAATTGGTTGAACATTTGATCAAAAAAATGGGTTGAACATGCACTGTGAACAGTTAGTTACAGTTGTGCATATAAACGCGTAAATGCCAGTGAAGCATTACTACACACGCACTTGCTAATTTTGCTAATTACATCTTTTTGAATAAGCCACAAAGAGATCAGATTTTACATTTATTAACTTGATAAATAAATTTTGTATCTTGGTTTTATTAGTTTCTTTCAGATTCAGTAGCTTTCTATTTTCAATTTATGTAAAATTCCCAAAACCCAATATATTTGGTTAAGAGAACCTTAGTTAAACAATAACATCAAAATTAATATAAATACACCTAATAAATAAATTTTATCAATTCACTTTATATAAATACAATCAATCAATCTCCATTTATTTGAATATATTCTACCAAATATACACATCAAAAAGAAAAATTCAATGCATTCCATCTACACAAACATCAAATACTCACCGTCCGATGAGCTCAAAATTCAATCTTAACCACACATCCCAATTCAAAACCTAATTTGTTACTATTTATGTAGATTTATTACACATTGCTGATTTATTGTTGACCCATTTTATACACCACCAAAATCCAACCTTAAACTACTCTGCAAACACCTTAAACCACATTCATCTCTCATGCACTCAAATTGCACCATTACTTGATCCCATCCGATCATACTAAAACCCCACTTCATCATCATCTTCGCCTCGGCCGATATGCCTACATACCACCCCACCTTCAAACCTACCACCACTACTCCCACGCGCCGCACGCTCTTCACTATAATCCTCATCTCAACCCTCTGCATTATATCTTATTACCTCGGCACATTCCACTCCTCCACAACTCCAACTATCACCCACACAACACTCCTACGCGCCGCCACATCAACACCATGCACCCCCACCGAAACACCCACCAAAACCCTAGACTTCACTGCCCACCACACCACCTCAAACACTCAAAACCAAACCCACAACACCCCAAAACCTCACCCACCATGTGACTCTTCCTTAACCGAACACACACCATGCGAAGACACAACACGCTCACTCTCCTTCCCTCGTGAAAAACTCATCTACCGTGAACGACACTGCCCACCTCAAAACGACAGACTCCAATGTCGTATACCCGCTCCGTACAACTACAAAACACCATTCAAATGGCCTAAGAGTCGTGACATGGCATGGTACGATAATGTCCCACATAAGGAATTGACTATAGAAAAAGCTGTACAAAATTGGATAAGATACGAAGGTGACACATTTAGATTCCCTGGTGGTGGGACCATGTTTCCACATGGAGCTGATGCTTATATTGATGATATCGGAAAGTTGATTAATCTCAGAGATGGGTCTATTCGGACCGCCGTTGATACTGGCTGTGGGGTAATCAATCGTTTCATTTTCCGTTACACATTTAATTTATTACACGATTTTTTATTTCTTGGTAAATTAAGTAATTCGAGATCACATTAATATCAAATTGATATGATCTGTACGTCAAAAACCATACGTTTTTGATTTTGGGTGATTCTTTGCTTTGTCTGAGTTGATTTTACGTATTTTGTGGAATGTTGTTTTTTGTTTTTTGGGATTTTGATATTTTTTAATTGGCGGGACAAAAATATGACGTGGAAAACCTGAACAGACGACAAAAGACACATAGGAATCAGAAATATCAACATGTGCGTTTTCTGCGTTTTCTGTGTCTCGATATAATTGGCTCAATGTCTGTGGTGCAATCAGTTTTGGGATCCGAGATGCCATGTCTCTCATTTTCTACTGTTTTCACTTAAAGGGCAGTAGTACGACATTGGTTTTCTGTGATGGAAGTGAACGTTAAAGTTTATTTTCTGCAATTTTTTGTAAAGTTTTAATTTTTGGAAATTTGGGGATGATGCAGGTTGCAAGTTTTGGGGCGTATCTGATGTCAAGGAATATACTTACAATGTCATTTGCGCCAAGGGACACTCACGAAGCGCAAGTACAGTTTGCGCTTGAGCGAGGTGTCCCTGCCCTTATCGGAGTTTTAGCTTCGATTAGGTTACCGTACCCTTCTAGGGCATTCGATATGGCTCATTGTTCTAGATGTCTTATTCCATGGGGAGAATACAGTATTTTCGAAATTCACAAAATGTCATTTTCCAAAAAAATTAACTTTTCTAGAAGTATTTTGGGATTTGATGATTTGTAGTTGTTTTTTTCTTTTTTTTTGCTAGATGGACTATACTTGATTGAGGTTGATAGGATTTTGAGACCTGGCGGGTTTTGGATTTTGTCCGGTCCTCCGATTAACTGGAAGAAGCATCACAGAGGGGGAGAGGACTGAAAAAGACTTAAATGCAGAACAAACACTTATTGAGAATGTTGCTAAGAGCCTCTGCTGGAAAAAGTATAAAGAAAAGGGTGATCTTGCTGTATGGAAAAACCCATTAATCACTTGAACTGCAAGCCAAGCAAGCCATCATTTTGTCCGAACCAGGATCCAGACACGGCCTGGTATACGAAGCTAGAGACGTGTCTAACACCATTGCCCACTGTCTCGAGTGAATTAGAAACTTCAGGTGGAGCATTGGAGAAATGGCCAAAGAGGCTCAACACGGTTCCTCCGAGGATTAAGAATGGGCTAGTGGAAGGAGTTACTGAAAAGACTTTTGCACAAGATTCTGAGTTGTGGGTGAAGAGAGTAGAACATTACAAGAAAGTGAACAGAGAGATTGGACAAGGAAGGTATAGGAACATTTTAGACATGAATGCTAACTTGGGAGGGTTTGCGGCCGCCTTGGTTAAAGTACCGTCGTGGGTGATGAACATTGTCCCGGTGAATGTCACTGAGAACACACTCGGGGCCATATATGAACGTGGACTCATCGGAACTTACCAGGATTGGTAAGTCCTTAAGTAACCAAAACATTTTTTATATTTCACTTATTTTGTCACTGCTAAAGATTTTGTTGTTCAGGCCTTAAGTTAGGAATTTTGATATATTCAGGTGTCAGGCAATGTCTACTTATCCGCGAACTTACGACCTTATTCATGCTGATTCATCTTCAGCCTCTACGGCGGAAGGTTCGGACAAATCAACTTTTACTATTTATTTTACCATTTCAGAAACTTATTAAACTTGGGAATTTGCAGATGTGAGATGGATGATATTTTACTGGAGATGGACAGAATTAAGGCCGGAAGGAGTGTGATATTCAGAGACGACGTAGATGTGATAATGAACATACAGAAGACGATCGAAGGTTCAACTGGGAGAGTCAGATTATGATCATGAAGATGGACCATTTGTAAGAGAAAAGCTTCTTTTCGCGATAAAGAAGTACTGGACTGCTCCTCCAGTTTCTGATAACAAAAACTAGTCTATCCCATTCTTTTGCGGAAATTTCTAGAACTTTTTATCTGTGAATCTTTAGGTACTTTGCATTGAGTTTGGCACTGTAGCAAGTGTTTGTACCTTAAATATTTATCCAAAAGTTTTGAGTCAATTGATATCAGAAGTCAATGCCTTAGTAATGTATATAGTGAAATCTGATTCATACATTTTGAAACAGACAGTAATGTTTTTCTAAAATTATATTCTGTTCTAATCTCGTATTCAAATACGAAATCTTGCTCACAATGGATCACTTTGTAAGATTCGCGCTGAAATCCCAAAGTTTCTTCCCAAGATCTGCATCATTGGCTAGTGCATTGGCTGTAGCCAGGTTACTGTCAGCGAAGTACTTCCCGCTGATTCCTTTTATTCCAGGATGTAATGCGAGATAGCATGTAGTGGCTGCTCCCTATGATTCAAGAGGGTAAGAATCAAACATGCTTAATGCTACGAAAATAAAAAAGGCAAGTCGTGTAAAAGTATGGAACTACCTGTTCAGCATTTTTGGTGAAATACTTGCCGAAGTGATCCATTAAACCTGCACAAATATACAAAAGCTGTCAGATATAAATTTATGTAGCCAGAAATTTACTTGGCACCAAGTTTTAAGCAAAGTGTAATAAAAATAGAGTTTGCGCTGGATTAGTGATTACCATTGAAAATGGCGTGATAGCGGAAAAGATTTGTTGCAATGGCACCAGGATGAAGTGAGTTAGCAGTGACTGATGCTCCGTCTTCCTGTTTACGTGATTTTGTAGAAGTTTGCATTAGGCTGTGTGATACAGATATCTCTAATAGATTTGGAAAAATTACCTTTAGACGGCGAGCAAGCTCATTAGCGTGCAAGACATTGGCGAGTTTTGATTGGCCATAAGCACACAACATGTTATACCTGTAACAAGGACGCCAAGACTGTAACTGAAGACTCTACTTGTAACTAAACCTGAAACTAGATGAAGTTATAGGTACTTTGATTTATCATTGATATGATTAAAACGGATTCCTTCAGGATAGGAGAACTGATGTCGTCTTGATGAAATATTGATGATTCTTCCTTCTGTTTGGGTTTCATTTGCTGTTTTTTTCATTTTATCCAATAGAAGGTTCGTCAAAAGAAAGTGACCTGTAAAGGATAGTGAAACTATCAACAGATATGATTCAGAAGGCCATTTTCTGAGGAAAACTCGCTCGACGTACCTATGTGGTTTGTAGCAAACTGTAGCTCAATGCCATCTTTTGATAAAGTGAATGGTGTCGCCATGACTCCTGCATTGTTACTACCAACTTGAAAAAGTCAGGTTTATGCCAAGAACATATGCTATGCATTCAGTGTCAGAGCTGTTCAAAGTCCTTGACAATGACTCAATCTTACATCAGGATATTCAGAGGTCGGCCTGAGGAATTGAACTCCTTGGCGAATTGTCTAACAGACTCCATTGAGCTGAGATCAAGCTCCATGGCATCAACCTTAGCCCCATGAACCTGTTGAGAAATTCTCTCCTTGACCTTATTAGCTGTCTCTAAGCTCCTCACAGCCATCACTACCTCTACACCCCTCAAAGCCAAAACACGAGCAGTCTCCGCCCCAATACCACTGGAAGCACCTTCATATAAAAACCAACCAACAATCAAAATATCGAAACTCCAACAATACTAAACAACCATGTCAACTCAACCTCATCAAATTCCAAACCCTTAAACTGGATTTTTTCCATCAGCTCTAAAACTTTTCTACTCCCTAGTTATAAAAATTGGATCTTTACAAATGAGATTTGTAGAATGAAGACCCTAAAACAGATTCTCCATCACTTATGAATTTTCTTGAATGGAATAAAACAAACGCAGATACCAAAATTGGATCTTTTGAGAAAGGGTTTCAGAGGAAGTGAAATTTAAACCTGTAACAATGGCTGTGAGGCCAGTCCCATCAATTCCCTGTGTAACATCCTCAGCTGTAGATGAAGCTGAAAACCCAGATGGCCCTTTCTTGGTTGAGATAAGCCACCACATCTTGCTTCTCTTGCTGCCTTGGACTTCCTTCTACATTTGGTGAAACCAGATTTGTCTCAGTCAGTCTTATAGCTTCAATTATATCTTAAACCATTACTATGAAAAAGTGACTTACTACTCATAATAATTCTGCATAATTTCAGACTTGTACAAAAGCCTAACCTGAGAGCTGCAGGCCAGAGTAGAATATCAAAGCACTTGCAGTGTTTTAGGATTTGAGAGCTGCAGACACAAATCATTTGATCATGCTGAAGTCCAAAGGCTAATTGGCGAAATAGGCAATAGTAGCAAAAGTGTTCTTAGAGCATGACATCCTATTTGAGGAAGTCCTACAATCCCTCTCTAAACAAGGCACAAAATTTTGAGGAAATTCTCTCTCAAGTGTTATTATATCATTTTAGAGAGGGCTTCCTCAAAATTTTGTTCTTTGTTTAGAGAGAAATTGTAGGACTTCCTATTTGAGGAAGTCCTATTTTTGCATTGGTGTAAATGCTCTTAGTTTCGTTACTGTTTGAGAATCATTCCCATCCTCAGCTGTAATGTGACATGAAAACAAATTCATGATGCAACAACAACTTACAGTAATCAAAAATTATGTTATTTTGGTAAATGGTTCATCAAAATAATATGTTTACGTATGATACTTTTTAAAAATAATTACAGCCACCTAAAAGTACTCTATATTGTAAGGCGGTTTACTTTTAAAGTGTATTTCACTTTTTGAAATAATTGTAACAAAATACACCAACAAAAAATAATTACTCTCAAAAAACATATGTCTACTTTTGATACTTTTCCATTTTTCAGAAATCTTAAATCATCTAAAATGATTTTGTATTCTAAATAAATCTTCCACATCTTCAACACCCAAAAGACATAAATACCCCTCTAAACTCGCATTATTTTTAATCCCTTAAACAACCCGCGGCGGCTCGGAATACCGAAAGTCTTTCCGGAGTGGCATACAATTAATTACCCCATACCTCAAAGGGCATTCTCGTCACAATAACTCGATAAATAAGGTCAAAGAGAGCGACTTGCCAGCCACTATCGACTACCATTTTCCGCTGTCGATCCTGAGCCGAAGAAGAAAGTACCGAGCGATTGCGTCTCAAGTGGATAAATCTAGGGCACAGCGGAAGGCATTCAAAATCGAATTAATTGAATGTTTTGAAGTGATGATTTCGATGCGTTCGGAGCTCTGCAAATCGGTCGTCGATCGAGTTGTCGGCGTGTTTCTGGTTTTGTAAAGATTTGGTTTCGTGTGGAACTGAGCAACCGAGGAGTCACTCGACATCGACGCGCTGGTGCTGGTGCTGGTTTTGCATACAGGTATATGGATATTGATATCTGGTTGTGTTGTTTTGTTGTTTGATTAGTGTGATTGAATCGGATGGTGGAATGAGGATCGTGGGTTTAGTAGAAGCGTGTTGAGGATTGGTGAGGGTTTTTTGGTATGAGGAATGGAGTTTGTGAAGAATTTAGGGTTTTTAGGGGATTGGCGTGTGTGGTTGGAATTGTGATGCGTTGACTATGTTGGTCGTTGATTTGGGAGGTTTCATTTGTGTGAAGATTTGGTTCTTTTAATTAAACTGTATGAGGCGTGAGATGGATCAGTGGGGCGAGCTAAGTGCTTGTATTTTTAAATGGACTGACTGTGGTTTACACACTGGCAGGACATTAGACCTTGGAGACGAGTTGGTTAAATAGCAGAGATTAGATTGGTAACATAGAGTAGGTCGACCATGCTACTGGGACAGTAGTACTGAAACTGATTCGTTATGTTGGATGGACTACAGTTTTGACTTGGTTTAGCAAAACGATTTTTTTATCCTACCTCACATTTTCGCTGACTATATTTCAATTAAAGATTGGTCTCGTTTTCATATGATTTGGCGCGAAATCCACCTAGAAGAGAATTACTTTAAATATTGAGTAAATCATTTAATTATCAGATTCATATGGAATGAAAGGATGCAAAACGGCATTTCAGCTCTAGATTCTTATTGGCAAGTTTGTCTGTTATAAAATGGTTGTTCCTGAACACAAGCTAAAATAGCTGGTGTTTTGTGATGCTTCTGCCCATATAGATTAGATCAATTCATATGCTATAGATTGTGGTTTCATGCGCAATTTGTTCAGAACTTCAGATTAATATTATTACAAATAGCAATATATTAAAATCGCAACATTTCAATTTTTCAATAACTCATTTTTCCTGGCTCTAAAAGTATTTTTGTGTTCAAATTGTTTATCTAAATGATTTGAGTGATATCTATATAACTTGAAATATTCAAAATATCTCTGTAGATCTGCACTGGACGTCAAGCTCGCGACCTTTGAGCTAGAGATTGAGCATTCCTTAAAGGAAAGAAACGTACACAATAATAGCTTATTGATTATTCCTGTGTTTTAGGGCAGTTTCCTGCTATATTTTATGGAAATGGAGAATGATTCAGAATCAGAAAAGGTTAGTTCTATTTTTCGTAGTCTTTAACACAATGACTATGTATTGTATTGCCATAATTTCATTGTTGTTTAGTATATTTTATTTTCTATTTTCTATTTGCAGCTAGGTGTCTACATATTTGGACAACAACTTTGCAGCAAATTAGAGCACATACCAATTAAGAAAAGAATACAACTCCGAGATTCGGGATTATATCAGCGCACCCCTTTATCAGTTGAAGAGCCGGACCGAAAAATTGAGCCTCCTGTATTTCCGAAGTCCGACCTACCAGGGACTCCTCTTGTAGCTCAGCACTCGGATCCAAACTTTTTCTTGAAGCAACAAGCTGATAGCCTGAAACCTCTACAATTGAATGATAATAGGAAAGATATGGTGGGAACAAAAAATGAGGAAGCTGAAAGTCATCCGCTCTTTTTTGGCATCCAGACACAAATTGATTTAACAGCTGACAATGCGGATCAAACTTCAGGAATTGATGCCTCATCACCCCGCACCAAATGTGAATTGCCATCAGTATCTTCAGTTGCTTCTGTTGACCAAGATGATGGTTCGGGTACCCAAAGTTTAGAGGCTGTAAAAAACAATTCCGGTTCTGATGAGAAATCAACCTTAAAGCCTGATCATGCGTCTAGCAAGGATCTTGAAGCTGTGCAGTCGGTAACTCAAGATAATAGGATTTTGTGGGACCTGAATGTTGAAATGGATGCATGGGAGAAACCTGACATCCATTTAAATGTTGAATTATCATCTAATCCAGGTGTGCAGCCTGTTACTAGCCTGGAAAAATCAGAAGATTTCAGACTCAAGGGGGTGACCGTAATGTCGAAAACCAGTACTGAAAGCAATAGACAATCAACTGTTGAGATTATAACTTCAGGTGGTATTTGTAAGTCTGAGGGTAAAATTTCAGATTCTGCCGATTTTGAACTGGTTGCTACTGGCTCTTGTTCTGATAAAGCATGCTCCATTGCAGAACCTTCTATGGAAATAGTAAGCATTGATATATCCTGCAACCATGCGCTTGCTTCCAAACCGATGAACATGTGACTTCTATAGTTGGTAAAAACACAAGTAAATTCTTTGCCAGTGCACCCAGAAGAGATCCAGGAAGTGTATGCGCAGCTCCTAATTATAGTGTTGTATCCACTGAGGGGCAGAATTGTGATAACCAAGACATTTTTATTGAAGGCGAGGCCTCTGTTAAAAAAACTCAGGTTAGTGATGATGAAGATAACAGCTCATCAAAGAAGGGGACAGATTCTGAAGCTTGTCAGTTTGATGTTACCAACATAAGCTCTTCGGATCAGTTTGAACAGGGAGTGTCTGTTGAGGAAGGTCTGTCTGTGACTCCTAAAGAAATAGTTATGGCTGAGACTATTAAAGCTGCTCCTTCCATGCATCTGTCAGAAGAACAGACTGAAAAATCACCCAAGCATGTTTGCAATGGCATGAGCAATCCTTTACTCGGTAGCGTTCAGGAAGGCTGTGACGTGTCCCTTGTGCAATCTCTATGCGTGCCTGCTAAGTTCAACCAAGGTGCTGATGTAATCAAACAAGTTCCAAGAATGGATAAAGACCATTGGACCCAGATTGAGCAGGATTATGAGGATGGTGAATTGAGAGATTTGGATATGCATTGCTGGAATGAAAATGAAACCAAGATTGGAGAAACTGAATGTTTATACTATCAATGTAGTACCGAAAATATAGCTGAGTTGGATGAGTCACGGACTTCTGTATCTGCAGTTGGGAAAGGTGAAAAAGAGCTAGAGAGCAAGGCATGCAAGCTGTCTGAAACTGTGGTGAAAGATCATCTGGTAAGAATGAATTGTGGGAATTTGGGATTGAATGGCGCAGGATGCGGAACACTTGTTGTAAATACTCAGTTGGAGAAAAAACTATCTGGTTGGGATCAGTTGCCAAAAGATGGCTATGCATCATCAGAAAAGGTGCAAACACATGGAATCATATCAAGAACTCCAAGAAGCGAGCTGCAGGGCTGCAATGACTTACCTACTCTCTCCGAGGATGCTGAGGACAAGGAAACAGTTGTTGAGCGGCGTATCAGGTTACATTCATATGCTCTTCACTTACTTTCTATTATGTTTGAGTTATTTCTTACCGCAAGGGAAAATATGCTGATTTCTTGTGTTCATTGGCTATTTTTGTTCAGATCTAGAGCCATGGATGAATCATACCCTGCTGAAAGTGGCCTAGGCTTTGATAAGTTCGGTGGAAAGAGGAGATCCACACCTCACATGCATGAGAGGTATCGAACTGAAAATTGGGACTCTGATCGGCGTAGTTCAGTCAGCTATCATGACCTATATGACAGCCATTCTGGATCAAGGTGCATGGATATTAACTCTAAAGGCCGTGAGCAACGTAGGAGCAGGTCGCCATATGATAGGAATGAAGTGTATGGTCCTCAGAATAGTTACTCTAGGTATTATAGGGGGAGGCATGGAAGTCGTGCTGAAGGATCTGGTCGAAATCTTAGGAGTAGGAATGGATACAGGGGTTCGTTGGCTGATGACCGATCCGAATCTGAGTTCTTTGTGCGACCGCATTTTTCAAGGAGAGATAGGAGCTTTTCCCCTAGACCAACTGCATATTTCTCTGATACTCGGTCCAGATCAAGAACTCGTTCTCCTCCTTTGTGGGCACCACCATATGAACGATTAGGCACAAGAGTTCATTGTAGATCACCGGAGTTTAGTTCAGATGATAGAGTAAATAGGGCAAGATTGCCATTTTGTAAGTCCAATTTTCCTCCTCACAGTGAAATGCGATACACTTCACCTCCACGAAATGGATATAGACCACAGAACAAGTCTAGGTCTAGATGGAATGATGAAGAAGATTTTGATTTGCGGGGTTCCAGGCACAGATCTCCGATGAGATCATTCCGCCAAGAAGAAAAGTTTGACACATCTTGTTCCCGTGGAAGTTTCAAATCCAGTGAAGATATCAGGCCCATTGGTTATCATGGAAGAATGCGTGAATTTACTCCTGATAGAGATAGGGGCTGCGTTGGAGGAAAAGATAGAAGAAAACGTGATGGTAGCTTAGATGAAGGGCATCAAAAGCGATATTACAAAGATGGTCGAGATGGTTTTACTCAACGAACTGATGCAGAAAATATTGCAACTCAAAATTTCCCATTAGAGGGTTTTTTGGAGGATGGGGAAACAAGAAGTATGCGCAAAAAAGGAAGTAGAAGCCATGAAAGATAGGAGTATGACCAGTTGAGTTGTTCAGGCTCCCCAGGAGATGGTCGAGATGGTTCCCTTCCCTTTTGTAGGATAGTTTACTGGTCATGAAGCATGCTAGTTCACAATTCTATTTTGCATTTTGTAGAATTTGAACAGTGACCATACTTTTAGTTTTCAATGGCAAGCTCGAACATTTGTCAGATACTTACTGTATATTTCTGTCTTAAATTTTGGTCTATTTTAATATGACTCTCCATTTTCACTGTTTTGGTGCTTAAATTTTACAATGGCAATTGTGAAATGTTAGTCAGCAGTGGCTTATGAATTCAGGTGGATTTCTCAGTTCAATCCCCACATTGTACTTGCTTTTTCTCTCAGGTATGCTTACTGGTGATTATGTGATTTCTCAGGTGGATCCCCACAATGTTACTAGTCGATGCAGTTCAAGCCAGTGATTTGTAAGTTGATTATGTGATTCAATTTTCAAGATGTGAGACCAGCAAGCACAATGTTCGGCGAAGCATCAAGTCTTTGAGGACCAAAGCCATTGTCACTCTGCATAATCACTATAGTGTCTGTCTGTGAACTTTGACCCATTTTGACTGATGGAGTCTACTCTGGTGATTATGATGCATTCTTTATCTAAGGTTTTAGTTCATCCATTTTCTGGACACAATATATATAATATTACTATTTAGTTTTATTGATAATGACATAAGAAAAACATTTGCATAGACAAATCATTTATAATCAAAGTAATAAACTACAGCATTTTCTATATTGATTCTGACTATTGACTTATTGAGTATCCTGAAACAACGCCTTAGATACACTGCATGGACTATCTACACTCCTACGTGAACAAGACTTTTTGTTGATCTCTGGAGTTTCAAAAACCATGTCAAGGCTGGCACTTTGTCGACTTGGTCTTTTAGAATGCTTTCTTGAAAGATCAGACTGCGAATGTGTAAGCTGATTTTGCTGTTTCGGGGCCCAAACTCTTTGCAAGTCTGGTATCCAGCTAGTGAAGGATGAGAACCTCCGTGCCCTTTCCCTTTGTTCCTGAGCTTTAGCCAGCTTCTGCACGTGACTTGTGCTATTGTTTCTTCTCAAGCTCAAACTTCTACTTTTCAGTTGCTTATGTGACTTGTTGTCTGCTGCCGCTGGTCCAAGGATTAGTTTGGTCTCTCCAAAGGCTTCTTCTTCTGGACGTTCTTTGAAAGACTGGCTGCTATCTTCACTGTTGAACAGAAAGTCTTCTTGCTCCTCAGAAAACAGCAGCAGATCCATCTTACTATAGATTTGATGTAGTATATCTTCTAGGTCATTAGAATACCTGAAATATTTGGTGGAAAATTTTCATCAATTGTTAATGCCAAGATTAAATCAATGCCGAGCAAATTAAATCTAGTCACTTGCTTATCGTTGGCTGGAAAGTCTGAATATGTAACAAAGAGAACAGTGTGGTGGTGCTCTAACTAAACAAGAGGTGTTCATACAGCTAGTAGTATAAAGCAAAGCTTCTCTCATTAAATTCTATTTCAACACTGCTCATAGTATAGTTGCAACCATAGTGAAAGACTGAAAGCAACACCAACGAATACATACCTGGTTTTTAAGAACTTAGCCAGATAGCTATCAAGGCTCCAATCACCAAGAAAACCTCCTTCAAGATGGCACTGGATTCTTTCTAAGAGCATACAAATTTGTTTTACAAATTTATGCTTGACAGACTCTGCAATACATGGTGCCACCTCAGATCTGATAATTTCCATTCTAAACAATATCTGCAATTCGTACCTGATAAATATAATGTACAATATGATCAGTGAAATGACCAATGTGCAGGGTTAAAATATCCTGAGTGCAAAAAGAAAATATACCGTCTTTTGATGGCCTCTGAATTTTCAAGAGACAAACAAAGATCGGCTGCTTTATTCTGTTCACGGTTACTATGCTTTGTTTTCATATCCTTGGGATCTGTCAAAAGAAGGTTTGTCAGCTCTGAAGCAATTACACTTGTTACAGTGTCAGTTTGGGGAGCTGTGGTTAAATCTCCCTGTGCAGCATCCTCATTCGCAACTTTTATTCGCAAACTCTGAATAGTTGAGTTCACAATACGCTCTGAAAAGGCACCCAAGTCCAGACCTTCATTATCCAGACCATCTTGGATTCTTTTTGCAAGATTACTAAGAAAACACTCAGGAGTTTCAGATATTAAACCGCTCACTTCAGCATCCTGTATCCTGTCAACGTCACTAACAGAATTCTCCCCCCCAAAACTGAGGCAGGTGAAGATATAGGCAGTTCAGTCTCCGAGGACTGCAGCAGTCTATCATTAAAATCTTTAGGTGTACGATGTTGCTCGGGTTGAAAAGTAATAAAATAGCTATGACTGTGTTTCTTTATTTGCTTCATCCAACAATGCAGAAACTTCAGTTTCTTAGATTTATCAATAGATGCAGTGAAGTAAGCATCAGAAATCTCAGTCCTAAAACTTTCATAAGCCATTTTACAGAATGCACACCAATTAAGGCTCTTAAGCAAGCGAGATTTTTTTCTGCCTTTATGCCCGTTTTGTGATAAAGGAACACTACCTTCCTGGATGCCAGGTTGTCCAACCCTACTGTGAGAGTCCGCATCTGCATCATTTACACTTCCCCAAGCTTCTTTCTGAGACCAAGAGACAGAATCCATGACAAAAAGAAGAGCAGAATCAAATGTAAAAGGCTTGAGAATTGCAGTATATGAATTCCCATTACCACCAGTTAGAGAAACAATACCCCAAAGGTTTTCCTTGTACAAATAACTTAATAGGATATTCCATAAGGGTGAATCTATTTCTTCAAAGTGGCCCATCTGTAGTCTCATTTTTTTCAGAACCTTGTCTGCGTAAAACTCACTAGAAACTTTGGTACCATGTTTACCAGATTTTCTAACATAATCTGTCACCAGGACAATGTCTGTCAACCTGCTTTTCATTTTCTCACATTCTGAATATTTCATTACTGCTTGGATGTGTAGTTTGATGGCATCATTAGAGGTTTGATCAAATAAAGATTTCTCGCCGACTTCATTTCCATCACCATTCCAGCATATGAGCTCCTGACCTTGATAACAATTGTTTTGCTTATTTCTGGACAACAAACTTGTATTTATTAACTCCAGATCACCACATTTGGATATAAGAGGCTTCCCACTAACATCTGATATTTCAAGATTCAGCTGAGCACGTTGCTTCTTACACGAACTATCATAGTGTCTAATATTAGAAGACAGACCAATCAATGGATAAATCAACCCGAAAGGAACAAGAGCAGAGCCTAAAACAAGAGCATCGGTAGAGCTAAACCCCCATCCCAAACTTTTCAATCCATTCTTCAAGAACTCATTGTTTCCATTAACAACATCACAATCGGTGCATTGAAGCTTAGTTTTCACATCAATCCACGCTAAATGCATATCATTTCTTACAAAAGCACTCCTAATATGCTCAAACACATCCCTAAACTTCCAAACAATCTTATCTAACCCACCCAGCACCTCATCATCCTTCGCAACATCCATAAACTCAGCCACAAATTCAATTGATCACCAACCGGAGACAACACCAACACCAAATTCGACCTAACAATCCCAAAATCCATACCTGACTCCCAATCCGCCTCCTCCCATTTATAATCATGTAAAACCTGTCTAAGCGCCATATCAACAAACTTAGCGCTAGAACCCCTCGCCACGTCATCCATCCGTTTCCCTAATCCATTCAACGAATCCAACGCTTCAGTTAACAACCCTAGCGTCTCCGTTGACTGGTCGAATCTGAGCGATAACGGAGGCTTGGTTGGGTAAGACAGCAGCGGCAGAGACGAGTAAAAGAACTTAAATGAGAATAAAGACGCCGATAGCGAACGAAATGTCAGAATCGCTTCGGCTGCTGCTCGTATTGCTTGTAGATAAGGTTTAGGGTTTCCGATTAAAATCGGGTGAAGATCGATTAGAAGGAGGATTCGCTGCGTACGTGAGTAGTCAATTGGATCTGCCATTAACGGCGTATCAGATCGGGTCGCCGGGAGTGGATCGGAGGAGGACGGAGAGTGATTTGGTTGGATTGATTGAGATGCGAAATTTGGAAGATTGGATAGCGGGAAGTGGATTTAGGGTTTTGAAATGGCGGCAAATATGGAAATTGCTAATCCAGATTAGGTTAATATTGTATTTGGGAATTTGTTTAGTGCAAAAAAATTGATACGTATAACTTTTGTAAATTCTGTATTATAGGGAAAAGTTGAGGGTGATTTTGTGAAATAGTGAGATATAATTTATATCGTTGTAATATAAAGAATGAGATTAAAAGTATAATAATCATCAACTTCAATTGACACTTGTTGATAACGGAACCATCCAAAACAATAAAATGTATTTAAATATTGAGTTTAAATTATTTAAATGTTGGGTAAATGAATTTTAAAAGAGAGGTGTCAAATATGGTGGGTTGGATGGGTAACGGATGGATAATATATGGATAATGGTTTGTTTTGCAATATCTATTCCAAGACGTGACATATATATATATATATATTGAGATGATCTCTTTTGAGACTCTTACTGTTGGGTGAGACCCTAGGATCCCATTAAGAACCATTAGATTGGGTGATCAAATAGTTGTCTTTTGTTTACTTTTTTTAAAGTGACATGTGCACAACACATGATCACCATTTGAGTGATCCAATGGTCTCTTTATGCTTCTTAAAAGAGCATAACACTGTATATATTTTGTTGTAATGTCGAGATAAAATGAATAAACTCAATATCAATATAATGATAAATTGCAAGTATAATAGAACTAATTCTTAGTTTGACTCAACTAGTTGTTGTGAGTGAACTGATCATCCGACTTTTTTATTATTCAACAAATATAATTATTTCGTAGTTTTGGATTTGCTAAAAATCTTAACAAAATCATCATTCACTTATTAATAATCAACCATTGAAATCGTATTTTTTGGTATCTATTTGTATTTTTTGAATCTTACATCAATTTTAAATTACTCTGTTTAATTTAAATATTTTTAAGTCAATGTAACAATTACATAGTATCAATCAAAAATGTAATTACAGACGAGTTGAATAATTTAAATACAATCATTTGATATTATAAATTAGGAATTCATTCATATAATTCATTTTTTAATGGACTTGTGAGTCCCTATTTGCATCAATTGACATGTGAGTTGTACATATTTTTTACGTGACATTATTCATAGCATTGCAGGACGTGATAGAATTCCAATCATTGATTAAATGTAATTAACGAATAAAAAATGGGTTAACGAGTTCAGCCACCAACTAACAATCCTCTTAGAAATTAATGTCACCGCACGATTTTATAATGAACAGGATTAAGATCAAGTGAGACATTTATATAAGTGTGAAACATTACAACATAATTTCATTCGTTCATTTTTATCAATCTAACGAATGAGATTTAATATTTTCAACCGTTCCGTGTTTTGCACACACTTATCCTCTATTTTAATTACAAAATATATTAATTTCAACTCTTATATAAATAAAATCAACGTTTAAGATCATTTCTTATGGCTCACAAATTTTATTTGTTTTACAAGATGTTAACCCATATTAAACGATACATATATTTTGGTAGTTGAGTAGACACATTTTCCAATGTAACGAATCACGACACGCTCAACAGCTGTAAAACATATTTTTAGACAAAAGGAAGAGGAAAACCCGATTCAGGACAACATCAATCGAATCGAATACCTAGCCGACGTCCCTTCGCTTCTCCAGGTGAATCTCAATCTCATATCTCCCCGATCTTTCCCGATTTTGCGCAAAACAGATTTACCTTTCGGTTCCGTCGCGGATCTGAGTTTTTAACTGATTTGATTTGCTTTGTTTTCGGGTTAGGGTTGTTGTGAATTGCGAATCGTTCGAAGGTTTACTTGGAGCTTGATTTGAGGTGAGGAATTTTTTCTGTTGTTTGATTTGATTAGGCTTTTGTTGTTTTACAACGTATCTGATAATATGCTTTTTTTGTGGTAAGGGTTGAGGATGGCGTCGAAGAGGATTCTGAAGGAGCTCAAGGATCTGCAGAAGGATCCTCCTACCTCTTGCAGTGCTGGTATTGTTATTTCTTTGTTTGATCTTGAATTCAACTCTCTCTGCATGTTGTGCCTGTCCATGATATGTGTCAATGTAAGTAGATCCGTAGTTGTAGATTGGCTTTTATGTCTGACCCCAAGTGACCGTTAATGGATTTATCATTTATGCTGTTATCTGTTGTGACTTATGAATGGGGATATGTGTATGGGCGTTAGTATGAGCAATTTTCCATGCGTTTACCGGTCAGACTTAAAGGAATCAGAAAATTGAGTTCGCTTCGTCCTATTTTTACGGTTTTATTTTATAAATTTATGGGACGAAAAGAAGACCACTTGATGATTTGTGAGACTTGGCAGTTTTTATTTTGTCTCAATTAGAATTGCAGCTTGTCTCCAGTCTATTGAATCTTCTCTCAATTAGGAGTATATCATTGTGATCTTTGTACGGTATTTGACACTAAACATAAAAAAATTCAAACTTTGAGTAGTGGTTTTGATTCTGTGTTGCATTGTGTTCATAACATTCACCCAAACCCTAAACATTAACTTGAGAACCACATACATCAGCATATGTATGGTTTTGACTTTCGACATATTTTTATTATGTTGTTGTGTGTCACAGGTCCCGTGGCTGAAGATATGTTTCACTGGCAGGCCACTATCATGGGTCCAGCTGATAGTCCATATTCTGGGGGTGTTTTTCTCGTAAACATTCACTTCCCTCCAGATTATCCATTTAAACCACCAAAGGTACATGCTTTTTGTTACTTTATTTAGTGTAGACTATTACTTCATTTTCTGTGTATTGATTCTTTGTTCGAACAATCTATTTAACATGCTGATATATAGTATGCTGCTGTCTTCTCAAGTAATATCAACTAAAATGATTCACCAGACAAACTATTTACATGATCTCTTCACAGGTTGCATTTAGAACCAAGGTTTTTCATCCAAACATCAACAGCAATGGGAGCATCTGCCTAGATATCTTGAAAGAGCAGTGGAGTCCTGCCCTCACAATCTCCAAGGTTTGTACTTTAATGTATTTTATGCCATCTGGTTAAAATCCAAGTATTTGATTAACCAGGGCGCAATATGTCATGTAACCATATGTCAAGTCGCACACAAGCCTTCGGTCAAGGATGTTATACTTTAAATTAAAATTATTAATGCAGCTGACATTTCCCCTTTCAGGTTCTACTCTCGATCTGCTCCTTATTAACTGACCCAAATCCAGATGATCCTTTGGTGCCCGAGATTGCACATATGTACAAGACAGACAGGAGCAAGTATGAAACCACTGCAAGGAGCTGGACTCAGAAATACGCCATGGGGTGAAAAAACATTTCCCGAGTATCTCCGATATTCCCCCATAACTTGCTGTTTGCTATGTATGAATCAGTTATCTATTATATCACGTGGTTTCGAACAGAAACCAGTAGACAGGTTTCCACAAGAAGCATCTGTCACTCTATGTATCAGTGTTTAAGGACAAAATCTTGCTTTCTTATTGAATGTAAGATAGCTGTACAAAAAGTAAGAAATGAGACAATAGCTTAAACTTAGTTATTGGTGTTTCAAGAACAACTAAGACAATTTGTTACTCCTATTATATTTCATTTGCAGTTCTTACTCCATAAACCAAAATTCTCAGTTAACAGCATACCACAAGGAACATGTCTCTAAATCTAGAATAAAGTAGGAGTATCTTCAATGTTCTGGCCTTCCTTTTTTATAGCTAATTAGTACAATGCAAAATTCTAAGAATGCTTTGTTAGATTTTATGTCTAAATAAGACTTGATCAATTATATGGAATGAAAATGGGAAAGTTTTTCAGTGTAGATTGGATCACTAATCAGTTATATGTACTTAAGTATTGTTGATGAAAAATACATAAAATTACATAGTAGTTGCAGTTCTTCAGCATCAATGCAAATATGTACATGAACTTGTCAAGAAGTGGAAGTGATAGGTGGTGGTCACCACAACTGAACAAATTGATGCAGTTCATTGAGAAGGCATTTCATGGTGTGGGGTGGAACAAAGGATCTTCATTGTTCTGAAAAATGTTGAAAAGTTGCTTTGAGTAGCGCTTGGCCAAATCTCTGCAGACTTCTACTCCATTTGGGTAATATTTCTCCAATTCATCAACAGATTTCTTTACGGGTCCCAATGGGTCTCCGTCAGTAAGAAACTCTGCTAGTTCACTTCCCCTGTAAGAACATAAGCGGCATAAATAGTAAGCTAAAAAGTCAAGGAGGCAGGAATATTTGTAGAATCTATTACCTGAGTGCATCTAATTGGTTGAATCCCCGTCCATTCGCATGAATAGTTCCCTTGCATTGTTTTTCATCCGATGTTTGCTGACGATACAAAGCACAGACTGCTTTCAGGCATATCTCAGAGTCCTTTCCAAATGCAGCAAGCATATCACCTTCTAATTCCCACTTCAGTTTATGGTCCTTATCCCTTCGAAGTTTAGACATAATCTCCGCATATTCAATATCACATTCTGATTGAAGATGAGACTCAACTGAGGTGCTGTTTCCTTCAGAGCAACAGTCTTTAGTACAAGAGTCGTCAGAGTTAGAATCGGAAGACTTTACTATGAACCCGCCAAGGCTATCACCTTCACTTTCTGACTCGGTGTCCTCCTTACCATTATCTGACATGTTCTCTGTCGTACAATGAACTTCACTTCCATATTTGAATGGATTCTCCTCAGCAGCTCCGCTCCTACTTTTACCATTGGTGGCTCCATAGTGCTGGCTGAGAGACACCAGACGCCGCCTCCTTTGTGGAATTGAAGGCTGTGTAGCATTAGTCAGAAAGAATTCAACTCCATCTTCACTGCGGCTATTTTGATCTTGGTAAGCAATATTCTTATTCAAAGTGATGGGAAGATCATCACTTTCACTATCAGCAGCCATGACGTTCGAAACTCTTTTACGTTTTGGGGTAATGTTCTCTTTTGATATTATAAACTGCTCATCACTGCTGGACTCCATTATGGGATTCTTCAGACTACGACTGACTTCATCATCATTAGGGCCAGGGACAGCCGCATGGAAATGTAACTTTTTCCGGGTTATATTTTCATCCTCATCACTATTACTGATATCAATAATCCCAACATCACTAGAGTTCACCCTAGCTGGCAAATCAGAAGCCATAGTTGGACTTGAGCTTCTTTCATGATTGTACACCAGTTTTCTTTTAGTGGCGAGTCCATCCAGAGAATCACTTTCCCTTTCGCAAAGTGTATTCCCTCTCCTCGCATGCAGAGTAAATGGAGTTGGTGTGTTAAGATTGGGAATCCCGGATAAACCATCTAACACGAAAAATAAGACAGAATAAGTAAAGATGAACAGACGAATATGACGTTAACAATTTTATTCATTGCCAAACAACAGTGTCTTCAAACTAATATATCAGTAATGAATTAGGATATCAAGTATGACATGCAAAAACTAATATGATATCAGATACCGTAAATCAGTAAACCTCTAACGGTCGACGGCGCTCGTTCTCCTTTGGAAAGACTGAAAGAGTGAAAAATAGGCAGGTTCAGATCTACACACTCATCACCTGCTTCAACATTCATATCACCACACCTAGTTCGTGAATCCACTCCCTTGTCAAAATCAAACCTCTTGTCCTCCAATTGCGCAACTCGTGCTTCCAATTCAACTATCTTTCCCTTCAACCCTTTAACCTCCTCTTCCTCCATTCTCTTTCCACACTTCAACATCTTATTCTCAACCATAACCTCACAAAGCCTCGCGCTTTCCTCACTCTTTCCCCCACTTCCAAGTCCATTTTCAAACCACTTCACCCTCTCCTCAAGCTCCTCGTTCCTCCTCCTCAACTTACAGACTTCAACTCCTAATTGATCCTTCTCCCCCTCAAGCTTCTTAATTTTACTTGCACTCAACTCCAACTCTTCATTCAGCCTCTTAATCTCAACTTCCAATCTCTCATTCTTCTCTTCAATTCACTAACCCTACACTTCAAAACCCCTTGCCCAACAATCAACTCCTCCATTTACACCACTAGCCCTAAAGAGCCACAAATTTACACAATCATCTAAACACCAAAATCATCAATAATAAAAGTTGAAGGAAATCAAGCATAATCAGAGCAACAAAGAGTACTGAAGAAGATACCTTTCTGAATCCCAAGATGCAAACTTTATTTACATACTCAATCACTAAAGCGAACAAAGAGTACTGAAGAAGTCATCCCAAGATGCAAACTTTATTTACATAATCAATCACTAGTAGCGAACAAAGAGTACTGAAGAAGTCATCCAAGATGCAAACTTTATTCACATACTCAATCACTAAAAGCGAACATCATCAGTGGAGTCGGAGAAGACCATAAAGCGAAACGACACAATTTCATGTCTTTTGACCAGAGAGAGTCCTTTAGTGTTTTCACTTTTCACCATTAAAACGGCGCCGTTTAGAAGCGAGAGCGTACAAGGTTCGAAGTTTGAACCATCTCCGGAGCCAATCGGAGAGATGTCTGTGAACTTTGTCGGCGTAATACGGATGGACTTGTGGAGATCGATTGTGCTCAGGTAATGTTGACTTGAAGTGAATTGTTTTGAGGTCAGAAATTTGGACGAATTTGACCTAAATTATCGAAATTTGACTTAGGATTCACTACTATTAAGCTACTAAGTAGTGAATTTGTATGATATACTCCTGTAAGTGTTTCGGTTTTAATCATAATTTTAGAGGATAGTCTAGATAAGATGCTGCTAAATTTCAATGTTTTAGTTCTTCATGTTCAATTGTTTCGGAGCAGATTATGCTACTGTGCTGCACGATAATTGTGAAGTTTCTTGAAACCATTTTGCTACATTTATTTCCTTAATGTAGTTATATTGGTCTTGCTTGATGAATGAATACTTGTATCGTTTTTGGATGTAGAGGATTCTGAATTTTGTTAGGATCCATTTTTCAACATTATACTCTGATTACATCATATGTAAGGTTACTTGATGATGCATCAATACGTTACGCTTAAGATAACAGTTGAGGTCATCTATGAGCAATTTGGGTCACGTCTTGTTCTATTGTTTATGTAAGAGGGCTTGATGCTTATAGCGTGCAAAACAAGCAGTCGCCCGCTCGAACATCAAGTTAAATAAATCTTATGAAAAAAATTCGTCTGAATATTAAAGGGAAACTATTCTTACAACTTAGTTCGGTTCAGAGAAATTGATTAGACAAGTTGATATATCTGTTTCTTGTTGCGGAAATAGTAAAATTTATATTTCTGTGTTCTGCATACTGTTGGGTTTACATTGTTTGTTTTGAACTGTATGTATACAATTATTTACTGATGCAGGGATGCTATTATATGGTTCCCAAATACAGATATACGCATTCATATTCTTACCTGAACACATGAGCATTTTTAAGCTCAACTTGGCAAGTTGGTAAAGAGCCGTAGGATGATCTCAACCACAGATTCAGCAGAGAGATGGATGGCAGAAAGGTGGTTGGGGTTTGAGAATAGGTAAAGGCTCTTTGGGAAAGTTATTGCACTGTGATGATCACAAAATTTGTAGGAGGATGCTTTTATTTTTAGAGAGTGAGGTGTGTTATCGACATGTAGTAATTGCAAGTCATTGTTATTGTGTAAAATCCATAACAGCCAGCGGTACATGTATTTGTTTAAATGCATTGAATGCCAACATGCATGAAAATACTATGAATTTTAGCATGTCCATGTTTTTGTTTCAGCGAGTACCATTCACCTCATAATTAACTCCTTCAAAACTTTAACGCCTACAATATGCTGTCTTTTGTAGGGGATTCTCCTATAATGCCTGCAAGCCTTTTGGAAATTGCTGATTGTGAAAATGAGTAAGAATCCGTTATTGTTATCAAAATACTAATGCTTGATAAGACTACTAGTCTTCCAGGAACACACTTTCTCATACTCATTATGTCCAACAGCAGTCAACTTTGCGAGCGAATCCAGTAATATAGTTCCTTCATCTTCAGTTCAATTCTGATGAGCTGAGACATGGAAAGGTACATCGCATCTGAACTGAAACTGTATTATGAGTTATGACTGCTGAACTTCCACTTACCACTCTGATTCAAAACTCACTTAATGAATCACCATCTCCTGTAATCAGCATTATGGCAACATATACTCACAAGAGAAGGTACATGACTACATGTATTATAAATCTACGTGTAGGTATAGTGAGAGAGGGAAGGAGTTAAAATCTGGAGGACACGGCCAGACACGGGTATACCGTGCCCTAACATTTAAAGCTCACACTTAATTCTATGTATCCAGAGGTCCTGTTCAATTTACTCACATTTTTCCTGTAAAAAAAATCTGTCATCAAAACACTTATATTATTGTGGTGTAATTGATCCCTTGATGGGTCTCTGCAGATCACCAGGATTTGTTGGGTGGAAGAAAGGGACAGTGAAGCCTAAGTGTTCGTTAAACATTAATGCAGCATATCTTTTCAAGCACATGCATGACATATTAGGTGTCCTTTGTCTTTTTTCTCCTATAGCTCACCCTAATCTGCATTTTTTGAAAACTTGAATGCTTATGTCTTCCAGTTTGAATCCTCTCTATATTAGGCTACACCTTTGGCTGACAGTGCACTTGCATGCTTGTCTGTAGATATTGGACTTGTTTTCTTTAATTGCAATATTTGGTCTCACAAAGTTCTATCATACTTTTAACACAAATGCTTATGCATTTATGTCATTGAGGCCTAGGCTGCATGCTTGAAATATAAAGTTTATATATGGGTCAATCAAGGAAGTTTCACCCTGTTGTATAAGTATTTAAAGACTCGGGATGGTCTTAGACATAGACTTCCAAATTCGAATGAGTCCCCCACAATACTTATCATAAAGCTTTGA
This sequence comes from Sedum album, assembly GCA_006409495.1. Lineage (NCBI taxonomy): Eukaryota > Viridiplantae > Streptophyta > Magnoliopsida > Saxifragales > Crassulaceae > Sedum > Sedum album. The sequence continues at coordinate 176,285 of QZGG01000210.1, read as the reverse complement.
AGTTTTGAATTTGAATCTCTCCTGTTGGCAACAAAAAACTAAAAGCCTAGAATCTTATGCATTTAAAATGACTGCATGCGTGTACTACAATATAAATTTCTATTTGCAAAAAACTAAACGATCTATTTCTCCATTTAACAGATGGGTTCATTATAACTGTAGTTGGCAATGCTGAAATGCTTACTGAACGCTGTAGTGCATCGTAGCTTCGATGCGCAGTAAGTTATCTTACCATTAACTTCAATACGATATGAAACCAGTGGCGAACTAGGGGGGGGCGGAGGGGGGCTGGAGCCCCGGCGAGGAAAAAAAAATTTTTTTTTTACCAGGTATAATTTATCATAATTTGATTTGGAGCCCCGGGTAAAGTACTTATTTGAGCCCCGGCTGAAAAAATTATTAGAGCCCCAGTTAAAAAATTTATTTGAGCCCCCCCTAAAAAAATTATTTGAGCCCCGGCGAATATTCTGTCCTCCGTCCTAAGCTTTTGAGCCCCGGCTAATATTTCGTCCTGGTTCCGCCACTGTATGAAACTCGACCTGTTTTGCTTTGATTTCTGTGTGTAATAGAAAAGTGAAACCCTTTTGCTTGATGATTTAATATCCCTTATGCTCATCAATGGTTTAGGATGGAACTTTTAAATAGAATGGAAACATCTAATATTAGGGTTTGTTCGTCATAATAAACATGTAAATGATATTATTAAAAATATGCCTCTAATATTGTCAGCTTAGAGCTCTGCATTCTTAAGGTAATTTCATTTTGACGGCTAACCAACCAGCCTGTTAATTTAGTTTGAAGCTGTTCTGTTTTTTTCTTTCTAGTTATCATTGTCTCCCTCTCCCATTTGTTTATATGGCACCTTCTAACACCCAACCATACATAAAAATGTTAAGGATTGTCATGATTTCTTTCTGTCTATTTCTTCCTGTATCTAGTTACCCATTACAGAAGACTTGGAAATATTTGAAGTTGGTAGTCTACCTGGTCCCCATTTTGGCCAATTTGTAAAATAAAGCACTCATTTATTCTCAGAGAGCACTGGAAAATGGTCCCAAATCGGAACTTGCAAGAGTAAAAACTTCTATATTTAATCCCTAACTGCATCAAATCTAGTTACGAGAAGTAACGGTAATGACATAAGTAGTAAAAGTAAACAGTTCAAATTAAATCTCATTATGCATACCAATTTAGAAGCTAAAAAGGAGTTGATTACCATCTGGGTCAAGTGGATCATGTATTTATTGCATTTTGGCATTAAGTAACTAAATTGTGTCTGCTTTTAACCTTTTCAATGGCCTCTTTTGTCTGAAAAATCTTTGTTTCACATTCTGGTTCTCTGTTTTAATACAGGCCAAGGAAACATTACATGATTATTGGATCATATAATTATTATGCATTAGATTTCTCTCTTCATGTCGTGTATCTGTATCAGATTAACTTCTTTTTGTGTTTGTTTATATCTGTTCAGAATTCTAATAGTTTGTATTCTGAAATGTGCATGCAGGGTGCTTTGATAGTTGATGTTGACAGTGGAGTCATTGTCATCCTTCACACCGTTCACCCACTTTTGTTGTTCTTCTTCTTCTTCTCATCAGCTTCCTCTCCACCTTATAATCACCAAGAACCCAACTCGAGTTATATACGGTCTATTTTATACTGAGGGATATCAGCCTGAAAGTTTGAAATCCCTGTCTTATGGGTACACAACAACTTACATCCACATTCAGCTTAGGTGAACGTTTCCATGAATCCGACCTCTGCCCGGATGAGATCCTTACCATCCTCCGGACCTTGGATGATAACAGTAATAGCTCTGTCTTCAATGTGGCCACTGCTGATATTCTTCCACTAAAGAAAGACAAGAATCGCACAAGCAAAGAAAACCAGAAGAGGAAAAGGCCTACAAAAAGTACGACTTCGTCCTCTCTGGGGCTTTGCTCTGATGAGGAGTCTGATGAAGGTCGTGCATTGTTGTTAAAGAGAAAGATCATCAAGAGGCAGAAGGGGTCTATCTCTCTTGAAACATGCATGGAGGATGGGAGTGGCAAGGAAGTTGGCGGTGTTGGGAGGATTAACAACAATGCCAAGGTGGTGTCTCATATAGCTGTGGAGAGGAACAGGCGAAAGCTGATGAATGAGCATTTGGCTGTGTTGAGGCAGCTCATGCCTTCCTTCCATGTCAAAAAGGTCTGCTTTCTTGACACCTTTCCTCAAGTCCAATTTCACTAATCATTAAATTTCCATATTTGTAGTTATCTTTTATTATTACTACATCAATACTTTGTAGAGATGGTCTATATTTGATCAAGTAATGTTATAGGTAACTAATCCATGATGCTTGTCAAAACATGGCTCATACTTCATTGGTTTTACCTCATTTGAAATAATCACCTAGTATTGGCACCTAGGAACATTGGTATGATGTAAGTCACTTGAGTCATACTAGAAGTTATTAGAGCATGTATTTACAACACTTCATTCTTGTGACATTTTTGAATCCTCAGTATATTAGCTTTGATGCAGTAAGTGGTCCATGATATACACTGAATGGGAAATCAGGCCTTTCCTTTTTTTCCAAATATATCAAAACAATTATATGTTTTCTGGGAAAGACATTTCTGACTTTTCTTGACGTCTAATTGTTAGTGAAGTTTGAATATATTCTCGTTTTTATAAGATATCATGTTTATCCGATTCCCTGGCGTTCTGATCATGGCATATGAATATTGTCCTCAGGGTGACCAAGCATCGATTATCGGAGGAGTGATTAACTATATCAATGAACTTCACCACGTTCTTCGATCCCTAGAGGAAAAAAGCGAAGAAATATGTACACCAGTGATATGTGTCCGAGTCCTGGAGTTGCTTCAAGTCCAAGATTCTCTGCACCACGGAAACATTTAGATACCTCGCCACTTAGCCCAAGAAAACAACATTTCAGTCCTAGACCGGTGACTAATTTCCCAGTTACCCCAAGAACCCCACAATCAACTAGTTCGTATTACAAAACCCCATCATATATCCATTCACTGACCTTAAACACCACCTCTTTCAGCTCCTCCATTGCTAACAGGAATTTAATGATGAATATCTACAATCATAACAATAGTGGTGTTGATAATGAGCTTGTAACCAGCATAAAGAGTGACTTTGCGGATGTGGACGTCAAGTTCTGTGGTGCAAATCTGCAGCTTCAGACAATATCTTCAAAAATGGCAGGGCAGAGTGTGAAGATAGCTTCAGCTATTGAAGATCTTTCCCTGGAGATCCTTCAACTTAGCATCAACACAATTGAAGAAACTATGCTTAATGCCTTCACCATCAAGGTAATTTCTTGTAGTTATCATATATCTAATAGTTGATCAAAACTGCGTACCTGGCAGTAAATATTTACACCTATGCAGTCACCGGTCTCCCTAGCACTGTGCATTTTGTCCCTCATCGTGCTTTCATTGGTTCTGACCAAATAATAGTATCAGTAAATACAGCTGCCAGGCTGCCGAAGTACCTGCTAGGTTTTCATTGTTCTTTATTTCCATATATTAGATCATTCAAATGAGGCACAAATTATTCTCCAATTTGCTACAGTCTGATGTCTTTGTTTATGTAGATAGGGATCGACTGCCAGCTTAGTGCTGAGGAACTTGCTCAGAAAATTCAGAATACCTTTTGCTAATTCTTCTGCACGCATGTAAGCAGATATCTTCTTGACAAAATTATCATTCCAGAGACCGGTGATGCTTAGTTCTGATATCCAGTAATCTGTTCAATAGTTCAGCTTAACATGAACCTTAGATAACCATGCAATTGTTCGTTTATCCATCAATGTAATCGTGTAACTGTATACTAAATTCCTGTTACTGGCTGTTCATCAGTTATATTATATCATAAACTGTTTAATTATGCTTGTAATTTTAACTTATTTATAAGATATGTTGGGACAAATAACATATACGTTATCATGAGGCTGCTGACTGACTGAGCTTTCATGTTGTTAATATTCACCTGCAATGGTGCCCAACTGCTGCTACACTGCATTTGTGGGCTTTGAATATTTATTACCCTCCTCAGAATCCAACTATAAGCTGCTGCTGCTGCCTCTGCGTTTTTGCTACTGCTCTAAGTGTGTGAAACTCATTCAATTTTCTGATCAGCAGTATACCAGCCTTATTGCCTTTTGGTCCCTGTTCAGTAACAATTCGAAATTGCGTAAAACTAGTTTTTTTCTTCTGGAAAGTAAAGTTGTTAAAAAACACTACTGTTGGCAATAGAATGAGATCTAGTGATATCAGCGACACTTTAACAGCATAACCTATGCCCGATTTATGGGCCGAATTATATATCATCATTCAAACGGTCACAATTTAGCAACGTACATCTTCCGCACACCACCACGACCACCGGCCCCACCTGAACCAATCAAATCACACCACGAATCACATCCTTTGCCACAAATCACCAATCCACCACTCAGTTTTTGCCACGTCACACCTCTAAAATATCCCGCTTCATAATCTCTCTACACCAAACGCCACGTCGACACACTCTACTTTATTCGTCCTTCTATGATCTCAACCGTCAATTCATGCCACATCAGATCTTGACCGCTGCTTTGACATTTGTGGTCGTTATTACTTTCAGTCTCAGATGTTTGAATTTATTATCGGAATTTTGTAGAGTATATTTTTGTGTTGAGCGATTTTCGCTTCTAGGATTTCTCGAATCTCGAAATTGGATTCTGGTCGGAAGATTCTCCGGCGACCTCTTTCGTTCACTGCGCAGGTTAATGCCTTTTCTGATTAAGTTTTTTCCTGTGCAGCTTAGGGTTTTTTAGTTTCTGGATTTGTATAGATTTTTTAGTTTATATATGTAAAATAGTGAAATTTGATCATGAACTGGTTTTGCAGGATGTTAAGATTGTTGATTTATTGTTAATCATCTCGATATTATTCGGTTTCTTTCTACCTGTTTTGTAGTAAAGAAGCTTGTTAGTGAGTATGAAGTAACTGTGATTTGAATGTTTTTGAATTCAGGTTGGAGGAATATTGTGGTCAGGTGAAGCTTATTTTGAGTACTTTTGTCATGGGAGTAGTCACTGTTCCGAGTTCAGCTTTGCGAGCGGCAATTGGTGTGAGTGGCGGGCAGTTGTCTCAACACTCGAGTCCAAGGAGACCTGTCATTTTGGCATTTAAGACGGATAAAACTCCAGAAAATTCATTAGTATCTTCCCGTGAAACCATTCCAGTTCCGGTAGACACGCCAAAAGAGCTTAAGAAGAGAGTAAGGCGAGTATTGAAGCCAGTGAAGAGAGTGAAGGCAGTTGCGATTGATGAGATTTTGCCTTTTGATTTGGAAGTTGATTACAATGCAGCAGCTGCCAGGCTAGAGAGCATTTTCAGACGTAGCCCTGTTGTTCAGATGATGAAGATACCGTCTCTGAAAAGCAAAATAGCTATAGGAGGAAGAAGAATTTTTTTGAAGATGACAAACCTGTAGAGAAGGAAACGAGAAGTGATGTTGTAAAGAGCAAGAGTAAAAAGGTACGACGATTGAATCTTGACAGGAGGATTCAACTTAGTAAGAAAAAGGAAGATGGATCCATGGGAAAACTTTTTGAGAAAATTGTTGTTAATGAGGAAGAAGAAAAAATCAACAAGCTGGTTAGAGAATTTTCGGTTTCTACTGACTTAGTAAGCTTGGATTGGAAAAAAATGAGGATACCTCCAGTTCTTCCACCTTCTGCGCAGCTTTGCTTATTCAGGTTAATGCAAGAGTCAAAGGTGAGTTTTTGCTTCATCTATCAACCGTAGTACCGTACCACTTTTGCCGTTAATCTCTGCCATGTCACATGTTTTACTGAAGTGTTTGAGCTGTGTGTTCAGGCGTTGGTTCAAGTGAAGGACAACTTGAGAGATCGCTTGAATAAAGAACCAACTGATGCTGAACTGGCGGAGGCAATGAATATGAGAGTATGTCAAGTAAAGAGGCGAAGAGAAGTTGGACATGCTGCAAGAAACAAACTGATCAAGGTGATCTGGCCTTTTCAGTCTTAGCCATCATGTTTATCTTATAATTGCAGTTGTTAGTACGCTGTGTTGGTATAGCGCAGAAGCTTACTACTTTGTCTTCTATTTTGCAGCACAATCTCCGCCTTATGTTGTTTGTCATCAACAAACACTTTCAAGAATTCTCTAATGGCCCCAAGTTCCAAGACCTGTGTCAAGCAGGAGTCAAGGGTCTTATAACTGCGATTGATAGATTTGAACCCAATAGGAAGTTCAGGCTCTCGACCTACGGATTGTTCTGGATCAGGCATGCCATCACGAGGTCTATGACAGTTGCGAGCCTTACACGGGTCTCCTTTGGACTTGAGACGGTAAACTTCCTCTTAGATTCTGATTTATTTGTGAAATAAAAATATAAGTTACTGATTGTCGGATCAAAATGGAATCCAACATGACTGATATTTGAACTCCAGTTTTAGTTAATGTAAACATGAGAAGTAATTGTAGATGAAATGATGAATGGATAGCAAGCAAGGGTTGAACTCACAGTTATCTTCTTCCTTTCTTGAACCATGTATTTGGAAAATATAATAGATATGCGGCCGCTCACAAATAAATGAAATTTCAGATTATTTCACAGCTTTGCTGTAATATGAGTAGGGTACATTAAATAGAATTTCTTAATGTGCGCAGGTTAGGATGGAAATTCATAAGGCCAAACTAGAGTTATCATTTGAACTGGAAAGACTGCCTACTGAGGATGAGATAATAAAAAGAACTGGTCTTTCCCCAGAGAGGTATCGTGAAGTAATAAGGGCCACAAAACCTGTTCTGTCTCTTAATGCAAAACATCGCGTGACACAAGAAGAATTCATTGATGGGATTACTGATTTTGAGAGGGCAGGAAACCCAAGGCAACCTGCAATTCTCAGGCTAGCCCTTGATGATGTGGTAAGAAATATTTGACATGTAGCCAATTCATCTGTTCCTACAAGAATTCGTCTATTATTTGTTGTAAAGTTTTTCAAGTCATGTCTGACAATGCTCTGAAAAATCCTCAGCTCGACTCGCTGAAGCCCAAGGAAAGCCTCGTTATCAGACAAAGATATGGACTTGACGGAAAAGGTGACAGAACATTAGGAGAAATCGCAGGAAACTTGAACATCTCAAGAGAAATGGTGCGTAAACACGAAATCAAAGCCCTGATGAAACTAAAGCACCCCACACGAGTTGACTACCTTCGTCAATATCTCCGATGAATCCAACCGTCATCAACTCATCACCCTCTACACTAAGATACAACGCATACTCTAGTCTTCAGCTGTATATCAGATTATCAGTCATCTTGTACAATAAGCATATTCTCAATACAACTGGTAATATATACATTGAAACGCAGCGTTTAACTTCAGCTTCAAAATTTCAACTACCTACTACTCCATCTTCTTTCAGTTGCTAATCGATTTCAAATTCACGTTGATGGAGTATGACGCTCAATTAGGGCTAATGAAGTAAATTATGTTCAAGTAAGCAGTGCATGAGCTAATGGCCTTTGTGTGAACGATGGAGATCTTGTAGGTGTCAGTGGTGGTGTTAAGTGTAACAAAACCATCATCATAAGTGGGACAGATGACAGTGGCGGATAGTGGAGTGTTGTTGGTGATGGTAACGTGGGGATGGGCTGTGGAGGAGACGGTGGTGGTTAGAGTCCCGACGAGAAAGAGGGAGATTAGGAGGGTGTTGGTCATGTTTGGAGATTAGTAGTTGCTCTCTTTTTTTATAAAAAAAAACCCACCCCGCTAAAGCCCCACTGCTTTAGCACCCACCAGGAATCGAACTCATGATGTGTGGCTTATAATACATCCCGTTGCTCTTGATCTTGATTTTGGGTTATGATTTATAAGCAACGGGACAACATATGAGACAATATAATTAAATAAATAATTATTAAGAGAATATATGACAATCAGTCTTTAAGAAACGTTAAGACAATCAGCCTTGTTTTAAATTGTCGTGATTTAATTGCCATGTTAATGAGTTTTAATATCCTCATCATGTGACCATTTGAATTTCATAATGGTCTCTCTTTAATCTGGTCATTAATCATTCAGATAATAATGATGGTATTAATTCGGGGCTTGATTTCAGGGATTTTTCAACAATCTTCTTTAAGGATACGAAACCAAATTTTTGAATGAAGTCGAAATACACTTGAAGCTTTCCGCTATCTCTAATGCTTGTACACCCAGAATAACAACAATAGACACAATAAACTTGAGCGAAGAGAATGATTAATAGAGGGAATGATCTCCACTACCCCACGATCTGTAAATAGAGGGAATGATAAATTTGCACGATTGGAGAGTTTTAAGGAATCAGTTTTACTACTTAAATTATAATCTTTGCGTTTTTATATATTTTAATATTTAATTATTTAGATTTATTTATTAGCATATTTAAAGTCAACCAAATATTCCATTTTGAAAATTACAAATATGTACCAATATGTTTTGTTACCATAATAAGTAATTATATCATGCCAATTAGAGTCTAACAATTCATTCCTTAATAAAGTTGAGTTGATTGTTTCCATATTCAGAAAAATCTCTATGTTCGAGTCTTTACGTATAAATAAATTGGTTCCCAAAAAATAAATAAGATGGAAATACGATTAGAATAAATATCCCCTAAAAACTGATTTATATGGTAGCATAACAATAAAATATATTAAATCTATAAACTTGATTTGCAAGCTTTTTAAATATTCCATCATAAAGAATAATGATGATGTATTTTAAACTTTTTTTGTAAAACTTAAAATTTTAAAAAAGAAATTAAATTTTTAAATGATACTTTAAAATTATTTATTCCACGCATGTTTTGCTTCTTTTAAAAAAAATTCTTGACACAAACTAATATTTGTCACATATCTATTACCTACCAATTTTTTAAAATTTTAAAACTCAAAAATAATGTGGCATTTAATTCAGAAAAAAATTGTTGCCAATATTTACTTCATTAATCAATGATTTTATTATGAGAAAACTTTATTGATATTAAAAAGCAGTTTAGTTAACAAAAATTGTTCCCACCATATTGGTTGAAATTTAAAATATTAAAATTAAACATAATTAATATAGAAAGCTTTATATTTACAATTTATTTTACCTACGTAAATTCCGTTGAAAATATGTCTGGTAAAATCAACCCCTATTATTTCAACAAATATCCGTTGAAAATAAAATAATATTGTCAACGGAAATAATTCCAACCTGGTTTTGTTGATATTAAACATAAAATCAACAATAAATAATTCTTTGATATTATTTTGTAGATTTTATTTGATTTTCTTGTAGTGTATGCTGACAATTGATCGAATTTGGGTGAAATGGATGTTTTACGAATTGTGTTTGTTCAGTCATTTGATTTCTGCAGTGCTGAATTTGAGTTAGAAATTTGATTATTGAGTGTGTTCTGATGTGTGTTTGATTGGTTAACACAGGCGGAGAAGGGGTATGAGCACTGGAAACTGGAAAAGCATGCTGTGAATTTGCTGATATATAGCTGGACCTGTTTTGTGGCTGCTGGGATCGGTCCATAATGCGTGTCAAATATATGAGAGAGCGGATGGGCATGTTCAGATATTGCAGCAGAGTGTTCATATACCGTTTTTGATGGGGAGTTTGCTGTTCTTGGTGGGCTCGGTTATGAATTGCAGAGAGCAGATGGGTAAGGATCATCACGGAACGGATTTCAAATGGCTGGGACCCATTAGCCAGTTACTGGTAGGGTAACTGGAACCCAAATGGCTGCGGCCAATAATTCATAATGCCATTATTGATATCAAATGACACAGTTAATTTCAAGCTCAGAAATTCAACAAGTCTGCTATACATTGCCATCAATTTTTCATGTTAATCCTTGCTCAAAAATTGAGAGAACCCTTAAGTCTTAATGTGGTTGTACATATTTTTTGTTTTGATTCTTTTATATTCCGTGATCTAGAGTGAGTACAGTAGCCCATTGTTTTTAGGAAAAAATACCTTCTCAGCTAGCATGGTTACTGTTGTTCATAGTATCACACTTACATGCTTTCTGCAGGGTGGAAAGCTGGGTCTGGTTGGGGATCTTCGGTAGTTTCTTGTTCCTACTGGGAGGCATAACAAACGTTGTGAAAGTATTCAAGATGCAATAAATAGATGGAATGCTAAGACTAGAGAAACTTCGCGGAGGAGCTCAAGATAGACTTATGAGCCAAAGGGAAGGCCAAGTCCCACTCATACTGGAAGACCAAAGGAAGCGGAAGAAGCAACAAATTGTTGAAGTTATAATACAAGCCGGACCAACCCCTTATAAAGACGTTTTAATTGGCCAAAGCCAATCATGAAGCAATTACTGCTTCTTCATATAGGAATCTATATACAAATGTATGTGAGCAAATGATAAAGTATAACTGGTCTAGAGTTTTTCTAATTGGCTAATAAAATTTTAATTTTTTTGTTGGTAATTGAAATCAAACAAATAAAGTATCTTATTAGTTGATGCACAATCGTCAATAGACAAGTTTGCGGTATATACTCCCTCTGTCCCATAATGTTTGTCCACTTTCCTTTTTAGTTGTCCCCTAATGTTTGTCCACTTTCATTCATTCACAACCACATGTTTTATCTTTCCTCTCAAATTCTTTTAAATCTTTCATTCTCAACCACACATTTTACACTCATTACTACCTTAAATACCGTGAAATATATGCTTTTGGACAAACTTAAGGGGACGGAGGGAGTATATAATAACGATAATAAAGATTTCTGTTTATAAATATACAAATAGAGAAAAAAGTCTAATTTAAATTTCAGAAACGCAAAATAAATTTCCATAATTTAACAAAAAAACAACGTATTTTAATATTGTCACAAGCTAACGTGCGCACAATCGCAGGACCAACAAAGCCCTAAATCCAATCGACGATACACCGTTGCTCTAATCGTCTCTCCTCGGTCTTCTACGAACCGTCGACCGCAAGAGGGTTAGCTGATAGTCGGTAAGCATTTCCAGATTCCAAAATTATACCTTTTCCGAATCCCTGATTTAGTTACGATTCAAGACGCGGCTCTAATTTTTTCTTTACTATATTAATTTCTTTTACGTCTCATGCGAATCACTTTGTTGTTGAGATTCTTTTACAATTGAAAGTGTTAGAGCAAATTGGTTGTTGGTGATTAGAATAGAAGTAAATTGCTGGATGGATTGAAAGATGAAAGATTCTTACTTTTTTGTTTTTCTGGAGTTGAAGCCTTCATAATGCTGTTTATGATTCATTTAATGTTCAGGAATCATTTATTTTAGGTATGCGGCAGACTAGGTTTGTAATTTAATGTTTTTTACTGCCTGAAGAGGTGCTTTTGATTGTTTAAGTGGGGGGTTTTGATCTGTTTTACTATTTGATAATCAGAACCCGAGTGAAGAGTTTCAAATGGCATCAGTATCTACTCACCCACAGTTTCGCTACGCGCAAGCACCATCAAAGGTTCTTCATTTGAGAAACCTACCATGGGAGTGTACAGAGGAAGAACTTATTGAACTTGGAAAGCCGTTTGGGAAAGTAGTGAATACCAAATGCAATGTTGGAGCAAATCAAAACCAGGCATTTATTGAATTTGTGAGTTTGTGAAGATTATTTTTCTGGAGTTACAGATTTTCTTTGGGATGCTTCATGATCATCTCGCTTTTCATATATTTCCAGGAAACCTTGAACCAAGCTATTTCTATGATATCCTATTATGCATCATCATCTGAGCCAGCTCAAGTACGTGGCAAAACTGTGTATCTTCAGTACTCAAACCGACAAGAAATTGTGAACAACAAAACTACTGCTGATGTTCCTGGGAATGTGCTATTGGTTACAATTGAGGGCGATGATGCCCGTTTGGTCAGCATCGATGTCTTGCATTTGGTATGTGTCCCCATATTCTGTTATGATTTTCTATTTGAAGCATCATGGACCGATTATATCTTGTTATTAATTTGTTAGGATCATTGCCATGTTTAGCTGTTTTGTTAACATAAATGTGAATGAATCAGCAGGCCCATATCCAGGCAATATCTACAATGGCAGCTTAGTGCATTGGAAAATGAGCACATGTGTGTTTGTCTCTTTTCTCCCTTCCTTAAAACTCCATCCTTCTTCCCTCATCATCCCTATCTTTCTCCTCCCACCTCTCTAAGTGCTTAAGGATATCAAAATATTTTAAGCTTGTGCTTAGATATCTAGTGTATTAAATATAGAATAGACTGATGGCTTTGTTCATTCTGATTTGCATATAATGATCCACACAGTCGGATTCTGTTTGTGCTTTTTTACAAGTGTCTATGTTGGTGGTACATATATCCATCTGCTGTAATTGTACTACATTTCGGGCATGAGAGATGCATCGTATTTCTTATAACCTAACTTTTGGTCTATAATGTATGCCTATTTGTAGCTTATTTTCATTTACATTCATCATGTTTATAGGATTCCTGTAGGAAAACCGATTTCAGTCTTACTAGTTTAAAAGCTTACTGGGAAATAATAAATATATAATTTTCAGATGCCTAAAACGTTATATTTCCCGAGGTACGGCCTGGATGACTTAACTTGTAGTCCCTTATTGTAATAATGTATCTGACGGCGCTTTCATTGGTCGCCTCTTCGTCATCATGAAAGACTTGCATATCAAATATTCATCCCTAATAATATCTTACTGGTGCAGGTGTTTTCTGCATTTGGGTTTGTGCAAAAGATCACAACTTTTGAGAAAACAGCTGGTTTTCAGGTGGGTTATTTGTTTTCCTTATCTTTTTTCTGCTTTCATTTTTGACTGAGTGTTTTTTCATGATATTTCAATTATTTACCATTTTCTTTTTATTTTTAAATGGTGTGCTTCACATTTGCTTGAGCTGTTGCAGGCATTGGTACAATTTTCAGACTCAGAAACAGCCTCTTCAGCAAAAAATTCTTTGGATGGGAGGAGCATTCCCAGGCAAAAATTATACTTGTGATTCAAAATTTCCCATTCATCATCGAATAGCATTCAGTATTTAAATAACTGTACTTGACTGAGTTTGAAGAGTGGATATCATAGCACTGCAGTTTTAATCTCAGTTTTACCTTATTTAAACGGGTCATCGTTTTGCAGGTATTTGCTTCCTGATAATGTCAGATCATGCAGCCTTAAAATTACATATTCTGCCCACACTGATCTTAGTGTGAAATTTCAAAGCCACAGAAGCAGGTATTATTTGTACACATTTTGGTTTTTGATGTTAGTTGACTTGATCTTAGTCATCCGTTTTATTGTAGTGATTTTTTCGCATTTCTAATTCATCCAAACTGCCTAGTAACGGGTCTTATTTCATCCCTTTTTTCCAGGGACTACACCAACCCTTACCTTCCGGTTGCTCCATCTGCCATTGATGGAAGTGTTCAGGTGAGGTGTAATCTGAGTTTGGTTCGTTTATTTTTGAGCGTCCACATAAACTGGATCCCTTGGTCCTTAAAGCAATCCAAGCCTGCTATCATTTCAGATCTATTTGAAATTTGATTGCTGTTTAGTAATCTGCCAGCAAGGTGCAATGGCAGAAAAAAAATTGATACCTTGTTCAGACTAAAATAAGCGGCAATTTTTATGGTGTAGTCAACTGCTGTCATTAAGCTGGGGCCTGAGAGTAATGTTCTGCTTGCATCTATTGAAAATATGCAGTATGAAGTGACACTGGATGTCTTGCACACGGTAAAATTTGTAATAATAATTTTGAGATACACATCTGCTGTACTGCTGGCGCTGAGTATTTATCTTGCTTATCCAGGTCTTTTCTGCTTTTGGAAGTGTTCAAAAGATTGCAATGTTTGACAAAAATGGAGGACTGCAGGCTTTGATTCAATATGCTGGTATTTTTGTGTGAATTCATTTTCAAGTATCAAGCACTACAGATAGCATTTATACACTGCAAGTTTTTTCCGTTCTTGATTGTTTATAAATTTTAAATTTGACACATTGGTGTTGCAGACATTCCTACGGCTGTAGCTGCGAAAGAAGCCTTGGAAGGTCACTGCATTTATGATGGAGGATTTTGCAAGCTCCATGTTTCTTATTCACATCATTCTGATCTCAGTATCAAGGTATAAATTTTTCTGTTGAAAAAATATAATTTTTATTATGTGTTTGTAAATGGCTGTGTGAAAAATCATCAAACTCACAAAGAATTGTAAATCCTTTTGTTGGTTATATACAGGTCAACAATGATCGAAGCAGAGACTACACAATGCCTAACCTTCCGCCGATAAACCCTCAACAACCAGTTCTTGGACAGCATTCATCACCAGTGTCAGGTCCCGTGCCTACACAACAGTACACCCCCTCGCATTATCAAGCAGCCCCTCCAATGATGGGGTTGGGTGCCCAACCTCCGACAAATTGGGCTCCTCAAGGAACTTCCATGCCACTACAGCATTATCAGCACATGCCACCACCAGGAACCATGACTGGACATGGAATGATGCAGAATCAACCTCCTAGTCACATTGGTCAACCTCATCACTACATGCCTCCTTACCCCCACCACTGACTACACTCGAGCCACAGGTTAGCTGTTTGCCCCCGTTAAGAAGCCTTAAAATGGTGTCAGTGTCACTGCTATACTCGGCTATTAATTTGTATCTTTATATTACTTAATTCCTCTGGCCACCAACTGCTACATATACTATCGTCTAGGCACCAGTTGACAATTGCAAAACAAACTACTTGAGTAAATTTCCTACTTGATTAAGTTCTACATTTTACTACAAATATTTTTGATGTTTCTTGTCAGACTCATCTGAGTATCAATGTAAATACTTTTCCAACCAGTAGCTAAATGTGACTTAAAACAGTATTTTACAACAGTGGGAGTCTTTAGGTGGTAGCCTTGATATTGTGTGAACAGTGCTGGTGTTGCTGAACCTGAACCAGAAGTTATAGCCGTGGGAATCATTTTAACTTGAAGTTTCTGTCTAGTACATTCAATGTTAAAGATTGATGTTTTGTGGGACAAAGAGTCCAAGAACAACCTGAAGTAGCTAGCAGCTTGTAAAACATCAACAAATAAAAGAATAAGATACTGAGAAAACATGAACAAAATTTACTAACGTTAAACATAACCTGGACTTTAAAAGTAAAACATAGGGCACAAAATTACACTGAATTACACCATATAATGTTCTGTACAGTGTACACTAATGATGACAATTGCTGTAGTTCATTTAACTAAACGGCTTGTTTGATTACCTTGAGCGACTCTAATATGTCATCACATAGCAGATGAGGATCTGGAATTACCGTTTCATCAACATTTACAACCAGCATCATCTTGTCCACGTAACTCTGATAATGAACTGTCAAAGCCTGCAAGTAAGAACCACACCACAAAGTTACGAGTGCAACAAAAAAATTAGAGAATGTAAACGAATTGGTCCAAACTAACTTGAGGGTGGCCGCAGACAGTTGGGGCTATGAAGGTCAGTGGATTTCCGTAAAAACTGATAGCCTCAATTGGGCCGACAACATTGGAGAAGGACATAGTAGTGTTGAAGAGAACTCTATGCACCAGCCTAGCTGCACGCTGTTTTTGGTTATTTAGTAACGAAAAGTCACCTGTGTGGAAATTCCGAATAACTGGAGTTCAAATAATTTTACCACATCTAGTTACCTTGATGCCAAATAAATCAAGCAAGAATTTGCCAATGCGGTATGTAGCAATTGCATCTAAGGAGTGCTTTTTCACATCGATGGCTGATTTAGCTTGTTGAACATACTCTAATGGATCATCTGGTAAAGAAATCTTGAAAGGAATTAGAACATACGCTATTTGATTTCCCCATTTCACCTTCGAATTTCTCTCCATCATATCTGCCAAGTCCTACAAAATATTATCTCAGCTACTGAGGTTAAGAATTTCTCGCTTATCAAATGAATATCAGATTTTGGGATACCAGTATTCCATTCTTACTTCAATTCCTGCAGACTCTCTGATATTCACAAGAACTGTTGCCCTGAGACGAATATTTTTAGGGAGATTGTTTTCCGCACTTAGGCCATTGTGGTTGGCTATATGAATATGAAACAAAATGCAATAAGCCAGAGAGATTGTACGATAAGTGAAGTGCCTTAGAGATACATAAATTCTTACAGTATTGTCTGTTAAGATACCGCGAGACGCCAGCTTGGGTCATGCCCAGTACAACGTCGTTGATAGTCTGCAACAAAAAGTTGAGTACGCATTTAAGCCGAACAAATTTCTGAAGCCAAGCTGACAATTGTGTTCAAGCAAAATCAGCTCGCTTACAGTGTTTGTCGCATTTTTCACCAGCTTCACATCTTCAAGACTAAACATATCATACACAATCCGCTTGGGGTTGAACTCAACCCCTGGCTTACCTTTAACAGGTGTATCAGTGTCCTTCAAGAACAAAACCGTCAGAGCGAATGCAACCATATCAACCAAGGTGTTCCACAACAAAACCAAACCCCACCAAATGGAGAACAGGATGCGTGACACTCCAGTCCGGTGCCCATAAACACTGACAGACTTTTTAGGTTTCGGTAAACTGGGAAGTGAATTCGGATCAGATGTTTTCCGGCTACACGCCAATATCAAAGACATCAATGAAGTTCCATCACCAACAGAATGATGGATTTTAAAAATAGAAACCCCATTTGCATGCTTAGTTTTAACATTTAGTATGTGCAGTTCCCATAAAGGTATTGATAAGTCCATTGAGCTGCGAGACATTTCTGCAATATAGTCTTCCACAAACTCATCCGGCGAGTCCATTTCAGGATCAAGCCCCGGTACAACAATATGGTTTTCAATATTGACTGTGGTCCTCACCCACCTCCTTATTCCACCCTTTCCATCATCTCCTTCCTGTTTCACCCAAACCAAATATTCATCAAAACCTCAAATCCACATCCATACTTCAAATCATCTAGTAAAAGAGAAGGCTAAGTAAATACCATAACGCTAGAAAAACGAGGATGCTTAAGCAAGGTTTGCTGCAACCCTAGTTTGAACAGGTCAACGTCAACTTCATTTTCGAAACCAATCACAGCTATTACAAAGCAGTTGAATCCTCTTGTATGGAAAATCCTCCCTATCGGACTCATCGGCTCCTCCTCCGCCTCCCGGATCTCCTCCGCCACCATCTCTACTCAGCTGCTTCCACACTTTTTTTCTGTTTTAAATTTTTTATATTATTAAAAACTCGACCGACCACCGCCACGTGTCAATTTTTATTTATACAAAACATATGTATAAGAGGGCTTTAAATCTGGATAAGAGAACCTAATTGAATAGGACAAGAGTCCAGGTTACAAAAAGACAGATTAAAATGGAGGGATTGCTACAGGTGTCGGAGCCAGCCAACTTTTTCAATGGTTAAAATTAAATTATAAATTTTAATTTACATATTATAGGGGTTAAAATGTACAAATAAAAAAGTTTGCTAAGACATTTTATGTTTCCTAAGTCACTATGTACATGTATGACATGATTTTACTATCTTATACTATGCAACTATTCCTACATATCAAAACTGCGTAATTTTGATTTAGGAGATGATAACAGACTGGACTGAGTCCACGTTATCTGTTTGGCATCTCCAACAAATCTCCTTCTCTTCTCCATGCATCCAGAAAGTTGCAACGTCATTGAGGGGAGAAGTGGAGGAGTTTGTTTCTCCAATCGGTTGGCTCTGAGGACTATAAAAGGAGTGTCGCTCCCCCTTTGTTATTCATCCGAAAACACACAACAATCCTCCTCTCTCGTGAGTCTTAGAATAGTATTTTGGTGATAGTTAAAGGCGTTCTTCATCTCGCTTCTTCTGATCAGTGCAATCAGTAGAAGTCCCTTTGTCGTATCCTGGGAAGGAAGTTGTCAAAACCACATCATGCAGAAAGGGAGGCAATTACGCTTTAAGGAAATTGCCTAGCAAGCTTCGACAAAATCTGATTTAGTAATCTGTCAATTTTCATACTATTTTATTTATTCAGTATTTTATTTATATTCAGATCCTATTTTACTGGCATTGCTTCTAACAAACATATCACAATCTACTTGTTGATACCATCCGAATAACCAATCTGCAGCACAAGAGTATTTTTGACACATTAACTCTGTTTTAATATCAATGTGCTTCCATAGAGAAATAGACCACCAACAACCCAGAAACAAGTGATTAAAATCTTCTAAAATAAAGCCACAAAGCTGACAGGATGGGACTATATTAACATTTCTCATCACCAAAGCTTTGCCCAGCGGAAGGCCATAATGATATAACTTTCATGCAAACAATTTAACCTTCACTAGCAAAATTAAGTTTCCAATTTTTTTTCCAGAACTGCATAATCAATTGAGTATTGGAGCTACAAGTGTTAGTACTCAGATAGTACATGTGACAAAATATCTTTTGGCAAAACAAAAAAAAGGTAACAAATCAATTTACTGTCAAGACAGAGTGTAACAAGGCCTAAGACAGAAGCCTGCACAAAATCAGATAGCCTGCACAAAATCAGAGATTAAAGAAGATCGTTGAAGAATCCTGAAATCAAGCCCCGAATTAATACCATCATTATTGGCTGGATTAATGACCCGATTAAATGGCTGGATCAATGACCAGATTAAAGAGAGACCATTATGACATTCAAATGGTCACATGATGATGACATTAAAAGTCATTAACATGACAATTAAATCACGGCAATATAAAAAGGAGAGAGCATGGAGTAGAGAAGGTGAACAACCTAATACAAAGAAAAAATACAAAGAATCAAAGGAAAGGGTGGAAAAACCCAGTAGAAAGAAGGTAGCTTCATTCTCACAAAGAAGGTGAACTCAAAGAAGCATATCTACAATGATGCTTAAAGTCTGTTCGAGAGGGAGACGCTGAACAGAAAGATAAACACTGTCTCAGGAGCAATCAGAACTGAAGAGCTGATTAGAGTGGATACTGGAGGTGGCATCTCTGGGTGGTAGAGAGTAGAAGTCTATCATTACATTTCGGTTAGAACAAGATGCAGTGGTGTTGCAGAGAAAGGAGTCTGTTAAACATATAATTCTGTACTCTATTCTGAACATAGTGAAGTGTTTTCCGCTGGGCTTGGAGGAGAAGCCCCCCTGATTAGGCTCATATTGAGCTGAACTGGGTTACAAAATCTGCGTCTTATTTACTTTCTGTTTGAGCTCGTGTTTAACTGTGTTTAAGCATCTTGAACATAACCCAGAACATATCACTGATCAAGCTGTCTGTTTCAACAAGGATCTGAGCTATAAGACTCATTACGATCTCGTAGAACTAGCAGCCATTTCCTCCGCTTTAAAAAACAAAAACTGTCATCAGCAAAGAAGAGATGTGAGATCAAGGGAGCTGTACGACAAATCTGAATTCATGTCATTAACTTTCGATGGATAAGGTCCTTAATCATATAACTCAAACACTCAGCACATAATATAAACAAATATGGTGATAACGGATCTCCTTGTCTAACAACTCTGTTTGGGAAAATGAAATCAAATAGCTTACCATTGATTCTAACTTTATAAATCACTGACCGGGTAAATAACATAATTCTAATTATCCACTTGTCGCTGAAACCCATTTTTATCATAATCTTTTCCAAGAACGTCTATTCCATTCTATCATAAGCCTTGGACATATCTAATTTGAGGTAAGCATATCCAGACTTTCTATTTGATACTTTGTTGATAAAATGGGCTACCTTATGGGCTATAATAAAACTGTCAGTGATTGCTCTTCTCTTTAATGAATGCAAATTGCTCAGAGGGAAATTATTTCTGAGAGTATAACTCGTACACGATTTGCCATAGCCTTGGACACCACCTTGCAAAGCACACAATTCAAACTTATCGGTCGATATTCCTGCAACACAATAATTGTCTCATTGTTCCGACTATCCCAAACTCCATTGTTCAGAAAATTTAAAGCAGCAGAAACAAATTCATTCCTAATTAAGGCCCAGAATCTTTGATAAAACTGATGAGACCTCGGACAAGGCCTTCATCATATCCTTCATCAAATCCTTCATCCGTGCCTCTGCCCAGATTGATAGTCCAAGGCCATGCCCTGTGTACATGTCTGAAATCAGCAGCAAGGCCTTGGGAGATACCGAGCAAGCCTTGCTGCCCAACATCAAAGTTCAGCAGCAATGCAAAGCCATCCGATGCCCTTCTTGCCTTGGATCAGCTCAGGCCTAGTACTAGCAAGGATGCCCAGCATCTTGGCCAGCTCAAGGCAGCTCAAGCAAGTGCCAGGCAGCTCAAGCAAGCTCTAGTCAGCTCACCCGAGCTCAAGGAAGCTCTAGGCAGCTCAGCTCAGTTCAGGTCAGCTCCGACCAGCTAGGCTCAGCTCAGGACACTTCTTGATAGCTTGGGGGAGCTCGTGGCACTCATGGCAGCAGCTAGGTGAGATGGACAGCAGCTCACAACAACAGGCAGTAGCAGGCAGCAACATTGGCAGCAGGCAGCAAATAAAGACTTTGGTTATCGGAGTATCATCAAGCCATGGTTTCCAACCTTGGTCTAGCACATATCATGAGAATAAAAGTAAGATTATCATCATCCCTATGCTCTCAACCTACTGCAGAATATAACCTAAGGTAAAGAGATAAGGATGAGAAGAAGATAAGGATAAGAAGATAGAGACAACTTTTGGTGAATTCAAACTTGCACCTGCCTCCTGGTTTCCCCTACAAAACCAGACTGTTATCTTCATTTGTAGACATGCTTAGCATCACAAAACTCAGGGGAATTGCCCTGGTTTGTTGGCCATAGTTGGCCTTTGTATTGGAGTACCGCCCTCATCTTTGGCGGCTGATTGTATGCTGTACTGCCCACCTGTTTTGGCAGCGTTTATGTATGCTGTACTGCCCAGACTTTGGCAGCCTGAATAAATGGTGTCCTGCCCACATCTTTGGCAGAGTTTATGTTAAAATCTTGTGTGTTTTGCATCAGAGTCGAAGTACCCAGAGGTTGGAGAAGATTGGTGCAAATCTGGGCATAGTTTGCCCTTGTTTCCTGCAGCATAGTTGCTGCGTTTATCAGAAGGGTTCGAGTTTCATTAGTTGTGGACGAATTCCTTCATTATCAGGGAAGAATTCCCATCAAACGCGTGCTGCCCGCACATAGGCAGCGAACCAAACACGCTTCCGCAGTTCAATGGGAACTAGGTTCCTATCAAAAACATTGGTGGAAACCATCCACCCCCGAAGCTTTCCAGGGATCCATTTGAAACAAGGCAGTTTTAATCTCGTCTTCAGTAAACTCCGCATTAAGAAATGCATTATAGATGAATTAACTAATTTAGGAAGAATCGACAGCGAGGAGTCCAATCAATTGCTTGATTTTCTAGAGATGGTGCAAATAGATTATGAAAATATGAACCAATAATATTTTCGATATCACCTTGGCTAGACGCAAATTCACCACAGTCCTTCCTCAACTTGCAAATTTGTATTAGCTCTCATCCTTGCTGACGTTTTTGCATGAAAGTAACGTGTGTTTTTATCACCTTCCATAAGTCAGTGAGCTCTAGATCTTTGTTTCCAAATAATTTCTTCTCTGTGCCTCCATTCATCCAACTCCTCAGTTAACTTTTTTCCTGCATATTAACATCAGGCGTCTAGTTTGCAGACGAAGTTTTTGAATTTTCTGCTTAAGATTTAGCACATGTTTGTTAACTAAACCGAAGGATGTCTTGTTCCAGCATTGTAATTTGAACCCCATATTTCTAATTTTATCATTGATAGCAATAGAGTCATGCATGCTATTCCACATACAGTGCTGGTGTGTCTGAACTTTTTTTTGATTGAAAGGGCAAAAGCCCAAAAGTACAACTCGAGGACTGAAAAGGCTAAACGAATTTAATCTGACTCGATCTAGTCAAAACATATAAGAAAAGATAAACTATGGCCTAAACAGAGTACTTTTTCTCGGTAAGTACAAGAATAAACAAACAAATATGACAGAAATTTAGTGAGCACTGCATGGAGGAATCAGCTGTATCCATAGACTCCCGAGACTTCGTTGATAATAAATTGATGACTCTGATCAGCTTTATAAAAGTAATCTCAACAGTATGTGAACATAGGAGGCGTAAGTGGAGAACAACTGAACCGAGGTAAACCGAAAGCCAGCAAATTCAGTCGACTCGATTTCAGAGAGGCACGAGACAACCGCTCAGCGCGACACGCAGCAGTTGAACCAGAAAGATTATAGCCTTGGAAATCATTTTAACTTGAAATTTATGTCTAGTACATCCTATGTTAAAGAATGGTGTTTGCGTGGGACAAATGGTCCAAGTAAAACCTTTAGTAGCAGCTTTAAAACATGATTCAATAAAAAGATGAGAAGACGTGGACAAAGTTCTCGATAGATTACTATCCGCAAATAAGAGTGTTTTCTACTAACTCTTCTACATAGACTTTAAGGAAAGTAAAACGGATAGTACAAAATTACACTGAATTATATCATGAAATGTTCTCATGAAATGTTCTGTACACTAACAATGACAATTGCTGTAGTTCATTTAACTAACGGCTCGTTTGATTACGTTGAGCGACTCTAATATGTCATCACATAGCAGATGAGGATCTGGAATTACCGTTTCATCAACATTTACAACTAGCATCATCTTGTCCACGTAACTCTGATAATGAACTGTCAAAGCCTGCAAGTAAAAATCAAACCACAAAGTTACAAGGGCAAAAAAAATTAGAGAATGTAAAAGATTTGGTCCAAACTCACATGAGGGTGCCCGCACACAGTTGGGGCTATGAAGGTCAGTGGGTTTCCGTAAAAACTGATAGCCTCAATTGGACCAACAACATTGGAGAAGGACATAGTAGTGTTGAAGAGAACCCTATGCATCAGCTCAGCTGCAAACTGTTTTTGGTTTATTTGTAATGAAAAAGTCAACTGTCTCAAAATTCTGAATAATTGAAGTTCAAATAGATTTTACCACATCTGGTTACCTTGATGCCAAATAAATCAAGCAGGAATTTGCCAATGCGGTATGTTGCAACTGCTTCTAAAGAGTGCTTTTTCACATCGATGGCTGATTTAGCTTGTCGAACATACTCTAACGGATCATCTGGTAAGGAAATCTTGAAAGGAATTACAACATACGCTATTTGATTTCCCCATTTCACCTTTGAGTTTCTCTCCATCATATCTGCTAAGTCCTACAAAATATTATCTCAGCTACTAAGATTAATAATTTCTTGCTTATCATATGAATATTAGATTTTGGGACACCAGTATTCCATTCTTACTTCAATCCCTGCAGACTCTCTGATATTCACAAGAACTGTTGCCCTGAGACGAATATTTTTGGGGAGATTGTTTTCCGCACTTAGGCCATTGTGGTTGGCTATATGAATATGAAACAAAATGTAATAAGTCGGAGAGATTGTCCGATAAGTGAAGTGCCTATAGAGATGCATAAATTCTTACAGTATTGTCTGTTAAGATACCGCGAGACGCCAGCTTGGGTCATGCCCAGTACAACGTCGTTGATAGTCTGCAACAAAAAGTTGAGTATGCATTTCAGCCGAACAAATTTCTGAAGTAAAGCTGACAATTGTGTTCAAGCAAAATCAGCTCGCTTACAGTGTTTGTCGCATTTTTCACCAGCTTCACATCTTCAAGACTAAACATATCATACACAATCCGCTTAGGGTTGAACTCAACCCCTGGCTTACCTTTAACAGGTGTATCTGTGTCCTTCAAGAACAAAACCGTCAGAGTGAATGAAACCATATCAACCAAAGTGTTCCACAACAAAACCAAACCCCACCAAATGGAGAACAGGATGCGTGACACTCCAGTCCGGTGCCCATAAACATGGCAGACTTTTTAGGTTTCGGTAAACTGGGAAGTGAATTCGGATCAGATGTTTTCCGGGTACAGGCCAATATCAAAGACATCAATGAAGTTCCATCACCAACAGAGTGATGGATTTTAAAAATAGAAACCCCATTTGCATGCTTAGTTTTAACATTTAATATGTGAAGTTCCCATAAAGGTATTGATAAGTCCATTGAACTGCGAGACATTTCTGCAATATAGTCTTCCACAAACTCATCCGGCGAGTCCATTTCAGGATCAAGCCCCGGGACAACAATATGGTTTTCAATATTGACCGTGGTCCTCACCCACCTCCTTGTTCCGCCCTTTCCATCATCTCCTTCCTGTTTCGCCCAAACAAAATATTCATCAACAAATCATCATATCCACATCCAAACTTCAAATCATCTCAAAATTCAACAATTCACGTTTTAAATAAATCAATTATACGAGAACATAACCTTCATGTCATTCCTTGATAAGGCAATTGATCTCCATTTGTCCAAAACTAAAGCCTCAATCATTTTCATTCAGGATTACACCAAAATTTCCCAATACAAAAATTCAAATTCAAATTCTAATACATTAACATATACCTAATTTTCAAAATTAAGCTAAACACCAAACTTCTAAAAACAAGTCTTTATTATTCTTCAATCATTTAAAACTCTACAAACCTAGTATATTTATTCACAAGAACCTGCTAGCTATGATTAGTAAAAAAACAAAGCTAAGTAAAATACAAAGTACCATAACACTAGAGAAACGAGGATGTTTGAGCAAGGTTTGCTGCAACCCTAGTTTGACCAGGTCAACGTCAACTTCATTTTCCAAACCAATCACAGCTATTACGAAGCAGTTGAATCCTCTTGTATGAAAAAGCCTCCCTGCCGGACTCATCGGCTCCTCCACCGCCTCCCGAATCTCCTCCGCCACCATCTCTCCTCAGCTCCTCTCTGCTTCTACACTTTTTTTCTGTTTTTAATTTTTTTTATTAAAAAACTCGACCTACCATCGCCACGTGGCAAAACCTGTTCTCGGCTATTTATTGTCTTCAATCATTTTCAAATTAGTTGGCACGTCCAATTAATTCCATTTTATTAGTCTAAACCATCGTAGGGGATGTAGCTCATATGGTAGAGCGCTCGCTTCGCATGCGAGAGGCACGGGGTTCGATTCCCCGCATCTCCATTTTTGCTATAAATTTCAAAAAGCCCATTGGGCCTAAAACAAGATTCCAAACCCACAAAACGAAGCCCGTTACCCGACCCGGATACTCTTCCACCTAGACCCGGAAAAACCCTACCAAAAACCCTTTCTACAGAAACACTCATTTTCAACAATGACGCTCTCGAAGCCGATCTTCCTTTCATACCTCAAAACCCTAACCAACAACACCACACGCCACATCCTTCCTTCTTCGACTATTTTATCCATACGATTTTTAACATTCGCCACTCCGGAAGAAGCAGCGGCTGAACGACGTCGTCGAAAGCAACGGCTACGAATCGAGCCGCCGTTGACCAGTTTACGGACTAAGTCACCGGCCCAGCCTCGTACTCCGCCTACTAAATCTCCAAACCCTAACGCGCCGAAGCTTCCAGAACCGATCTCGGCTTTGTCTGGTAATAGGTTGAATTTGCATAATAAGATTTTGAAACTGATTCGTGAGAATGATTTGGATGAAGCTGCGTTGTATACGAGGCATTCGGTTTATTCAAACTGTCGGCCGACGATTTATACTGTGAATGCTGTGTTGGCTGCTTTGGTTAGGCAATTGAGGTTTTCTGATTTCTTAGCGTTGCATAGGTTTGTTACTCAAGCTGGCATTGCTCCTAATATTGTGACTCATAATTTGTTGATTAATGCGTACTGTGATTGTGGGAAGATTGATACGGCTTTAGAGCATTATAAGGTGTTGGTGAATGATGCGCCGTTTAGTCCCTCAAATAGTACTTATAGGATTTTGGTTAAAGGTTTGGTGGATTGTAATAAGGTAGAGAGAGCTGTGGAGTTGAAGGATGAGATGCTGGAGAAAGGGTTTAGTGTGGATTGTAAGGTTTATGCGCTTTTGATGGGTGGGTATGCAAAGAATGGGAATGCGGACAGGGTATTTGAGGTTTATGAGGAGTTGAAAGAGAAGTTGGGGGTAGGAGAGGATGAGATAGTGGAGGATGGTGTGATTTATGGGAGTTTGATGAGAGGGTATTTCTTGAGAGGAATGGAGAGTGAGGCGATGGAGTGTTATAAAGTTGCTGTAGGGAATAACTCAAAGGTGAAAATGAATGCAGTGGCGTATAATTCAGTGTTGGAGGCTTTGAGTAAGAATGAGAAATTTGATGAGGCGTTGAGGCTTTTTGATAAGATGTTGGCGGAGCATAACCCGCCTGAGAAACTGATTGTTAATACTGGGAGTTTTAATGTTATAGTAGACGGGTATTGTGCAGATGCTGAGTTCAAGAAGGCTATTGAGGTTTTCAGAAGTATGGGTGAGAAGAGATGTAGCCCTGATACATTGTCTTTCAATGTTTTGATCGAGAAACTTTGTAACAACGAATGTTAGTTGAAGGCGAGGATTGTTTGGGGAGATGGGCGAGAAGGGAGTAAACCCGATGAGTACACATATGTTTTATTGATGGAAGCTTGCTTCAGAGCGGACAGACCTGACGATGCAGCTGAATACTATAGAAAGTTCATAGACTCTGGATTGAGGCCAAATTTGTCTGTTTACAATAAGCTGGCTGAGGGATTGGTTAGAGTCGGAAAGGTTGATGTGGCAAAATCGTTCTTTGACATTATGGTGAAGAAGTTGAGGATCGACTCTTCTAGCTACCAATTTATGATGACTGCCTTGAGCTCATCAGGAAAGCTTGATGATGTTATACAAATTGTGGACGGGATGTTAGATGAAGATGTGCTTGTTTTTGATGATGAAATGAAGGACTTTGTGAGAGACTTGTTGCGCAAAGAGGGGAGGGAAGAAGATTTGGATAAACTTATACTAGAAAAGGAAAGACTCAAGGCTGAAGCCAAAGCTAAGGAGGCTGAAGCAGCGGAAAGAGCCAAAGCAAGTGCACGTGCTGCAGTTGCGTCTTTAACTTCGTCGAGGCTTCTTTTTATGAAAGAAAATGAGGTAAAGCCGGAAGGAGCTCCTGAAAAATCTGGTGAAGAACTCGAGCTCGAGACTAATGCAACAAAAACAGAATAGAGTGCAAAAGATGAGCAGCTGATAACTTGTAATCCCTTGAAATGCTCTCAGCTTTACACATATTAAGCTGTTTTATTCACATCGATTTGTAATCTACGCTCCATCAGATGATGAACAAGAAACTCGATGTACTTGCACTAATTTAGTATAATGCGGGTTAAGGAAAGAGATCAAGGGATATGTATTTTGAGGTTGTATCATGTGGAACCCTTTCTTTTCATGGATCCATGGATCCCTTTTGCAGCTGTTGATTGCATTTTCTGTTTGCATTTTGGACGCACCAGATTGTGCCACGTGTTTGCATTTTTGAAATGCACACGAGAGTTGCACATTACAAATGCACGCGTGAGTTGTACATGCTCATTAATGCGCTGCACAATCTGGTGCGTCCAAAATGCAAACAGAAAATGCAATCAACGGCTGTAAAGGGGATCCATGGATCCTTGAAAAGGGGGGTTCCACATGATACAAACTCTATATCATGTGGAACCCCCCTTTTCATGGATCCATGGATCCCCTCTACAACCGTTGATTGCATTTTCTGTTTGCATTTTGGACGCACCAGATTGTGCAAGCGCATTAATGAGCATGTGCAACTCACGTGTGCATTTGTCATGTGCAACTCACGTGTGCATTTCAAAAATGCAAACGCGTGGCACAATCTGGTGCGTCCAAAATGCAAATAGAAAATGCAATCAACGGCTGCAAAGGGGGATCCATGGATCCATGAAAAGGAGGGGGTTCCGCATGATACAACCTCTTATTATAGGAGTAGGATCAAGTGAGACAAGTAAATAAGTGTGAGACTGAAGAACATCATCTCATCCGTTCATTTTTATCAATGAATAGATGAGATTAAAAAAATTAAAAACTACTTATTTCAACTGCCCCGTATTTTGTGCACACTTGTCCTCTATTTTAATTAAATAAATATATTTAATCACAATCGTTAGATTTATCAAAATAAACGGTTGTGATCATGTCTCACCATCTCACAAAAGGATAACTTCTTTTTAGATTCTAACTCTATTTTTACATTTTTACCCATTGGAAAGAGTTCTAAAAGGACATCATAAATTTTGTAGGACGGAAAGACATCATCTCAACCTTGATTTTTATTCATCCAACGGTTGATATTGATAATCGTCAATTTCAATTGTCCATGTATTTTATAAATTCAACCAACTTTTTTAATTAAAATCAATTTAATCCAAATCAATAATTAAAATGATATCCTCCTATCCTCAAAAAAAAATTGATGTTCATCTACGTCCTATCTCTTTAACTATATATTTAAATTAATAACTATCAAATCAGTATTGAAATCATATTCTTCCGTTTATCCTCACTCTACGGCTTAATTCAACTTAAAATCGAGTACTTGCAAGTACAACTTGGTTACTGTGGGTTCCTATGCAGGAGATAAAACCTCACGTGACTAATCACGTAATCTGCAGGGTGACCACCTCCTTCACACAAATCCTAACCACCCACGCGCTCACTCACGCGCCTCACTGCTAGTCCATCCCTAATCCCGAGGCCAAAACCCAACCCCATCACTCTTTCTACTTTCCACCACTCCTTCCGATCGCCAATTCTCAATTCATCGCATCATGGAGTCGCTACACTTACCACCACCACCGCCATCTTCATCGCTGAATCCTCATCATGCTACCGCGATTCGCCAGGTGGGTTTCGCCCCGCTGGTGAAAAGACTAAGTGGGTCCGGGTCGGTTTGCGTTAGGAGGCAGTTGGTGTGGAGGAGAAGCAGCAGCAGGTTGAAAGGAGAGGGATTTTCCACGACGACGAGTTCGGCAGTGGAGGAGAGTGGGAAAGAGGGGCTTTTGTTGGGGGAAGAGAGAGATGAGTCTGGCTCAGTTGTTGGTTTCCGGTTGATGCCACAAGCTGGTAAGTGTTTCAATTCTGTTCCTTTGTTTCTAGGGTTTTATTTGTTGATTTCTGTTTGCTGTCAGTTTTGAAACTTTTGAAGATTAGGAGATGGACTGAATTGATCACATCATTCATTTGATTTTCATTGTGAGATTTGGTAATTACCTTTACTGTTATAAATGGTTATAGCTTGCATGTCAATTCGATAATTTAGGAGTAAATGTCAGTCTTTTATCTTATGTTAGCATCTGAAATGTTACTTTTACTTATTGTGGAGACTATTTTAGTATTTTAAGGCTTAGAATAGTTTTTGGTCTCTTTGAGGCGTGTCGAGCTCGAAATGAACTATTGGCAACTCGTGGCTTGACTTTTGTTATGCTGGCGAAATGACTGTTTGATTTTGGTTATTGGAATAATGAGTAGTCTTTTGGTTAATCTATCAGATTTCTAATGTCAAGGAGTTGAATTTATTACCCTGCACTTGAATTCAATGTTTTCATATTAAAGGCGGGTCATTTATCATTTGGATGTAAATTATGTTTGGATACTTGCAAATGTATAGTTTGTATTGTAATGATAATGAGCTAAATGTTTGAGGTTTTGCAGAATCTGCTGAGACTCTTGGTGAAGTAGTTGACAATGAAAAAGAAGCTGAGTTAGGTGCAGCAGAAACAAAAACTAAAGTCACCCGTAGTATTCTATTTGTGACATCTGAGGCAGCACCGTATTCAAAAACTGGTGGTTTGGGAGATGTTTGTGGCTCCCTGCCCATAGCATTAGCTGGTCGCGGACACAGGGTGATGGTTGTTAGTCCAATGTATGTACATGGTACTCCTAATAAAAGATTTGATAATGTTAAAGACCTTGGTGTCCGCATAAAGGTCCACTGCTTCGGTGGAACTCATGAAGTCGCATTTTTTCATGAGTATAGAGCCGGTGTTGATTGGGTAAGAATGTCTTTACTCTTTACGTCATGTATTTTCTAAACTCAAGTTCTCAGATCATAGTTTCTGCTATCAAAAATTGTAAATGTTGACAGTGAATGGAAGTTAAAAGTAGCTCAAAAATAAACTGAGTCAAAAACCCATAATTTGTTCATCAACTGAATTCGCAATGTTTCTTAAAAGGTATTTGTGGATCACCCATCTTATCGCCGGCCTGGAAATCCATACGGAGATGGCCATGGTGCCTTTGGTGATAATCAGGTAAGTGTTATCGCCATAATGGCCTCTCAATAATTGCTGGAAGCTGATAAAGATAACCTCTTCACACTACTGATTAGAAATTGTCTTCATGTATTGCAGTTTCGATTTGCACTACTTAGTCACGCGGCATGCGAAGCTCCCTTAGTACTTCCTCTAGGAGGCTACACTTATGGCGAGAAGTGTCTCTTTCTAGTCAATGACTGGCATGCAGGCCTTGTTCCTGTGTAAGCTTTTAGAATGTTGTTAGACGTCTACTCTATCCTTGCTCTTTTGAATACATGGCTCATCTTTTGAATACATGGCTCACTATGCCAAAATATTCATTTCAGGCTCTTGGCTTCCAAGTATCGGCCATTCGGTGTTTATAAGGATGCCAGATGTATACTTATTATTCATAACCTCGCACATCAGGTATATACCTTTAAGCCTTTTTGTTTACACTGAAAAATGTGTTATGAGTAGTCTTAACACAGTCGCATGAACTTATTTGTGGAAGGGAGTAGAACCCGCTTCAACATTTAGTAGCTTGGGAATACCTCCCGAGTGGTACAAGGCTCTGGAGTGGGTATTTCCTACATGGGCAAGGACACATGCCCTCGACACTGGAGAAGCTGTCAATGTTCTGAAGGGTGCTATTGTGACCTCCGACAGAATACTTACAGTTAGCCAGGTCATAATTTTACCTAACCAATTTATGGAATATGACTTGGAATATTTACTCAATACACTTTAGACAACTATTTCTTCACATATGGCACGTATTGATATGTCAGGAAATTTGACGTGCAGGGTTATTCTTGGGAAATTACCACGCCTGAGGGTGGATATGGACTGAATGAGTTATTGAGTAGTCGGAAGAGTGTTCTAACAGGTTTGTTTAAGATCCTTGTTGGATAATAGTGTATTTAACTAATTCGCTTTTAACATCCATTGACATCGTTTTTAAGTCATTTCACTTTGGTTTCCCCTTTTTTCTTTAGGGATAACAAATGGCATCGACACTGAAGAATGGAACCCGGCATCAGACGTGCATATCCCGTTTCATTATTCTATCGATGATCTCTCAGGAAAGGTGATTCGACTTCCATTTCATCAAAGCATCTCACAATGCATTTCATCAGTTTAATCTTTTATTATTTGGTCATGCAGGGTCAGTGCAAGGCTGCATTACAGCAGGAATTGGGTCTTCCCATTCGCGCAGATGTTCCTTTGGTGAGAACTGAACTTGTACTAGCGTTTGAATAAAAATGCTTACCCTGGCATTGATTTCCTTTTTGTTTTTAATATGTTAGATTGGTTTTATCGGAAGACTGGATTACCAGAAAGGCATTGATGTCATACGTGCAGCAGTACCAGAGCTTATGAAAGATGATGTGCAATTTGTAAGCGTTTATCATTAATTTATTTCCTCTATAACGATTGCTATGCCATTCTTTCACTTCAAAACCTGAATATTTTATTTGTGTACATTTTGGTTGTAGATAATGCTTGGTTCAGGGGATCCAGGTTACGAAAACTGGATGAGGGCCACCGAATCCTATTACCCTACCAAGTTTCGGGGATGGGTTGGATTTAATGTTCCAGTGTCCCATCGGATAACTGCAGGGTAGGTAATCATTATGCATTTACGTACACTGAAAACCTTTACATAGACTGACTCTTTATTTGTCTCATGTTACAGTTGTGACATTCTACTTATGCCCTCGCGATTTGAACCTTGTGGATTGAATCAGCTATATGCGATGAGATATGGAACTATACCAGTAGTCCATTGCACTGGAGGACTAAGAGTGAGACATTTAACTCCTTGAAATACATTTTCTCATCCAAATGTCTCTTCGTCTGCTTGTGCTCATTGTTACTGTTGCGCATTTAGGATACTGTACAGACATTCAATCCATATGCTCATGAAGGGAAAGGTGAAGGCACAGGGTAAGCAATCCGTCATGTCAATGGCAGCAATTTTTTGCTTTGAAATGCTAACTCTTTCTGATTCATCGAATCTAAAAGGTCTAATGATTTATGTTGGCAGGTGGGCATTTTCACCGCTCACAGTGGAAAGTATGGTGGGGGTATGTTTCCTATAAATAACCTCACTTCAGCTCTTACATTTCCCTTTTTTTAGCACAAGAAGTTTACTGAGTTGGCCATTCTATACACAGGCTCTACGAATAGCATTCACAACATTCAGAGACTACAAACCATCATGGGAAGGCTTAATGAAGCGGGGAATGGCGCAGGACTACACGTGGGAAAATGCAGCTGTTCAGTATGAACAAGTCTTCGACTGGGTATTCTTTGATGCACCTTACGTAAAGTAAAAAACGCTCAGTGCAGCTCAAAAACATGGATCAGCAAACAAATTGGACGACACACCCATCACCCACTTTGAATCAAGCTACATGACATACAATACATTGATCTCTCTGGCTATATTATTTACGTTTTGTTCTCTCCTAGGTTAGTGAAACGGCAGCTGCATCTATTTTAATAAAGTTTGTACAATTTTGCAATGATAGATCTTGCAAAAGCATGTTCATTACGCTGATAATCCGTACAGCGTTTAAGAATAAAACATAAAACTATCAGACATGGGCTACATTAAAATCATCATGTCGTTTTAAACCGAGACACCAAAATGCGCATCCAGGGAATCGAACCCTGGTCAGTACCGTGGGAGGGTACTATGATACCACTACACCAGATGCGCTTTGTTGGCACTTATTCAAATACATTTTTTATAACTATATAAAATGACGATTTTACCCCTCAAGATGAGTTGGTATTTCCTAAAGGTTGAATTTGTACACAATCTTTCCTTCTCTGGAGGTCAAAATCAAATTCAAAGTTTCCACTTTCATCATCATCGGCGATCGGAATGGAGGATTCAACCGTAGTATCGTACTACAGCATCGATCGTCTAGCAAACTGGGTGGGCACGAGCGTTGCGTCGGCGTTCTTCGCATCGCTTGAGCGTTGTTCATGTATCAACATCAGCACATCTGATATCGACGATGAAGACGAGAACGAGGAGGAAGCAAAGGATCGACCTTTAATGCTTACGAATCTCCAGATCGTGAGTGATGAAGAAAGCACCAAGCGTGCTGACGACGTTGCGAATCTTCCGGTTTGAGCGAGTCGGTGGAGTTTGGAATTTGTTGCTATGTTGAATTGTAAGCTTAATTATCGTGTGCTTTGTGTTTTGACGATTTAGGGTTTGTTAGTTTTCTTTTGATGTTTTTGTATTTCAAGGTTTGCTTAATTTTAACATTTTGTATTTTGGTGTTACTTTTGTTTTACATTTGAGTTACTTGAGCTTCGGATATTTCTGTGTATACAAGTACTGAACAAGCTTATGAAGTTTATATATATATATAGTCATTCGTTGGCTTTATTTGGCTTGTGAACGTTTTTTGTGTCGCCTCAAGGTTGTGCTGCAATTAGATACATTTTCACACATTTCTCTAGATATAGCTCTAAGGAGTTCAATTAGAAGTTCCAGGTCGCAGGTTCTTGTGGCACTTGTGGTCTGTTAGATATGATATGTGCTTGATTGTCTCCTATCCTATTGTTTGGATTTGTGTGTTATGTAACTGGTTTTCATTAGATAGTTTTTTTGCTTGGATTGGTTTGTTATTTTACTGGTTTTCGTGTGGGATTTGTTGTTATGTGCTTAGTTTTCAAGTGATCTTTATGGTGTGGGTTTACTTCCTATGCGACTAGGTTTCAGTTTATATTTTTGATTGTTTGGACTTTGGATTATAACTAATTTTCAAATGACTGACACGATGTATATAATTGTTTGTTATGCGGACTAGTTTGTTAAGTGATTGTTTTACAAATTGATGTTTGAGTCAATGTTTTATCTTCTTTCAGCTACTTGTGAGGTAGCCAGTGTGACCTTAAAGTTTGTGCTTGTGCGAAGGTATTGGAGTTTGAGTTTTTCTATGTACTTTTTTGCTTCGGAAACAATAAGGGTGAGGTTAGCTGATTAGCTCAAGATCTGCCGGGGCTTTAGTTGATAAACACTAAAAGCCAATCCGAGTTGGGTTCCTATGAGAGAATAAGGGTTCGACAGGGTACGATAAAGACGAATAAAAGTCTAGTTAAATGTTTTCTGAAACTTAATTTAGGTGCTCTGAATGTGACAAATTCAATAACCAGGCTAGACTTGAAGGCCGATTTCTACCAAAACTTTATTACATAGCTAAAGCCTAAAGCAAAGTAAGCCGATCAAAAGAAGAGAAACACGTTATTACTTGCTAGAAAAATATTGATATGATTCATGACATTGGAATTAACAAAAGCCATAGTTTTATGTTCATATCATACTATCAATCAGTTTAAGAACGGATAATACATTTAAAAGGCGTTGGACTTTGGAGTCAACTTAAAATGGTTTGAGTTGGGAATGAAGAATGATAATTATTAAATGATTTATAAAAAGAATATCTAGCATTATAAGTTTCTCCCTCCCTAATTTAATTAATGATCGGGCTACTGTAGGTAGACCGGAATGGACTCGTTATGTGACTTCAACTTTTGGTGAATGATTCTTGTTCTAAACTACGGAGGCCCAGTGTTCAAATTGAGGTGGTAGATATATAAGTAACATAAATCTAGGGTTTAATGGGACAGCTTCTGTGTCCCTTATTTAATCGTCACATTTTGTGTCTGTGACTAGTAAAATTACATAATTCTTCAAAAATATGTTTCCACGCTGCAAATATTGATGTTTCAACCCTCCCTAGCAAAAAAGATTTCCACTGCTCAGGCAAACAAAACCATCCGTATAGCACTGGAGGAAATTCTGCTATCATACTATTCTGGAGGACCATCTTCTTATCATGAATCTTCCTCCACACTAGTAGAACCTTTTATTCATTGTTTCTTCTACATTAATCAACGTCCAGATATGAGTGAACTTACCAGAACTTGCATGTATGATGGTTCCTTGGACGCCCTTCCAACTTGCGCCCGGCTTTCTTTTTTCAAATGAGTTTCAGCTTCCACAACCAATGAGTTATCTTAAACACTTCAGTCTTTGCCGACCAGTGCTCTGTAAACTTGCTCTAATATATGTCACCAACAAAATTTGTTTCTTTGTAATGTCACCAGAGCAGCATAACTTTGCTGGGCAGAATGTACTGTGCCTTGAGTATATGGACTAGAAACTGAGTGTGAATACTTGCTGTCAATAAGTTAAAATACAAGAGGATTAGGAAGGTGTTTATATTTTATCATGAAGGATGACAACCAAGTTGTGGGCGTCATCCAGGAGCTTCCAGACATCTAGTTGTCCAGCCATGTTATTACACTCCTTTACTATCTCATCCATGCTGCTGTACTTTTCAATAATCAGTTTCCTCCTCTGTAGCACTGAAGCAGCGATTGCATAGAGCAGTAGATCATCGGTGGGAGGAGCTCTTTGTCTTATCCTGCTCCACGCAGACTTTCCAATCCTAGCCCTTATGGCAGCCTGATCTGCCCAGATTACTTCCCATAAGCATAGTGTTTGCTCAAAACTTAACTCTCTCCTGAAGAGTACCAACACCATCCTGTAAACAAAAAAGCAATCTTCTGCTTGGTATTTTGCCAAGTGCTTGTAGAGATGAGAGTCCTTGCATTTTATAATTTTAGATATGATGCTTAACTGCCTAGTAATCCCTACTTCATCCAGCCGGAAGTTATGCCTGGCCTTCCTCATGAACCCCACAAAACACCAGAATGCATCATGGTCCTCTGGGATAACAGTAACAATTGGAGATAGAAGATCACCCATCCCTTGGCAGTAGCCGATCTCAGGATCATACAATGCGTAAGCCTCCAGAATGGCCACCAGTCGAGCAGCATGGAATATTCTACAAGGTTCAAGGTGATCATAATCCTTTAAACCCACTGCCTCAGCTGCACGGCATGCTTCAGCTAATGTGACCTGTGATGGGGCATATTCTATCCACTCTGAATTTGCTCGCACTGCATCTAGTCGAATGATACGCTGCCACGCCGTGAAGTCTTCTATGCTAAGAGTTGGTTTTTGTACAGCTCTGAAGAAAGGTGAAGGATCACTGGAGGAAACATCAAGCTTATTCTCTTCCCAACCTTCTGGAAATGGAGAAACAGGAATTGATTCAGACTCTTCGGATGAGTCCGAATAAGACGAATCAGCATTTTGGAAAGAAGTGTCACCATCTGCTACACATCTTGATGAACTCTCAACTACTTCCAACCATGAACCAGACGAATACTTTTTATGGCATCAACACTGGAGCAACTCGTTTCAGTGGACAAGGAAGGTCTGGCACTAGTTGCATCTTCAGAGTCGGAGAAAGATACACCTGGTACCAGAAGCCCGTTGTTTCCTTGACTACTTCTGGAACCAGACACATTGTTGGATGCAGTCTTGTTGTTGTAAAGCTTCTGACACTTCCTTTGCAATTTATAGTACTCTTTCCTGCATAGTTCATTTTTAAAAAATACAGAAAGTAAACGATAAATGCAACTTTGGATTGCCAAGATAATTATGATTGGGAACACACCTTTTTTGTATTCGAGCATTTTCTCGCTCTTCTTCAGTACTGTCTAACGCATAACTGTGATATAAAATAAAATATTAGTGACAAAATGAGGTAATCAGAAGTGAAATTTCAGGTTACCAAAAGAATATTAGTAATAAATGCTGCAACTATTATCCTTATCCAACCATTGACCTCATATTGAAACCTAAAATTTGGATATGATGCCTGTGTGATAAAGGCACGAGAATAAAGATCAATGTGAGAGTCACTTGTATGTTCACTGTCGAGTCATCAGACTCATCACTGATTGACAAGAAAATAAGACCAAAGTACCTAGTGCAACACCTGGATTGCCAACTAAGCTCTTCAAATGAAAATAGGAGTCCAGTACAGTTAATTGAAGGCATGATACGTGGATCAATCACTATTCATAATTTTAGTTCAGACAATCTTTATTCTTATCACTTCGATATAAATGTTCTTATCATGTGGACTGATCTTTATCTAGCCACTTAACTCACTATCAGCTGAAAGGAACACCTAAGATGATTTCAAAATGAGTTAAGGCTCGCAGTTTTGAGAGGACTAGTAAACGACCCTAAGTGTTAACAGACGAACATACATTAATTTTGAAGATCAAGAAGTTGAGAAACTCACACTCCAAGAAGGAACGGCCAAACCTCTGCTCGGATACTTGGATCAATACCCTGAATTTTATGCGAGATAAAACATTATATGTATAAATTTGTGAATGCATTGATCAGGAATAACTCTATGGGAAGCAGATATGTAGAAATTTCACTCACCCCACTGCGGACCTTTCTGAGCATCTTTACCCCATCATCTTGGAGCTTTCCATCAGGAGCAAAAAAGCTTTTCCACTGCTCAGGCGAGAGAGCATGAATCCTTTTCCTTCTGGACCATGGTGACTTTTGACGATTTCTGAAAGCACAAAAGAGAGTCAAAGTTTATTAATTGTTGAATGACACACACCAAAGTAGGAAAACTTAATTTTAAAAAGATTTCAAATAGAACCATTTCCAAACATTGCTACAAGATTACATGACTAGCTTGGTACGTGATACAATACTTTACCAACTGAAAAGGAAACAGTTGTAAACTTCATCCGAGTTATGTAAATCAGTACAATCTATGCTTGAGTTGAAAGTATGAGAAGTCATGACTCATTTAATTATATGGAGCAACGAGCAATTTGTGGAACATTGTGGACCAAACGTAACATTGCACAGAATAACAAAAAAATATTGAGATGATGTTCACAAATTGTTCATCAACCAGGAAAAGGAGATAACTGATATCCTATAGAACATTGGCTGTGGCCCCTGGAGAACCAGTTTCATAACTGAAAAAGTGCTGAAAAACATAAACTGTTTCATCCCTCAGATTTATATGCAATATCTTAAGCACTAGATGACAAATTAGGAAGCATCATTACATTTCACTAGATTTAATTATCAGAAAACACACAAAATCCTCAAGAAAACGAGAATTACCACACTAAATTATATAAGATCATAAATCAGAGGTTCCTAAATTGTTCATGGATCAAAGTTAGTTGGAGTAATCTACCTTATCAAACTTATAAGTGTTAACAAAAGCTCGCCTTACAACTCTACAGTCTACACAATTAAACTAGTGACTGATCCATGAATAAACTGAAGAAACATTGCAACCGAACCAATAAGCTCCAACAAAGATCAAAAGCAAGTATGCATCAGATACACAATAAACAGATCTAAACTTCACACACCAATCTGAAGTAATTAACTGAAAATCTTACAAAGCACACACATCAACAACACTCACCGATCCTTCGGTGAACGCGAATTAGCCGGCGCAGCGACCACAAAAAGCACTGATTTCAAATTATTCCACGAATTACCAGACGCAGAAGATGCCGTCGAGAGAGACGACAAATCCGTAGACGTAATTGAAGAATCTGAATTCAAACTATCAGCTGGCACAAGTGGAGAAGAAGACGTATCAGACGACGACGAAGCGTGACTCGTCCTTCTTAGGGCTTTCATTCCAATTTCCAACCCTAATTAATTTCCACCGTTTCTTCCAACACACGCTCCTCTCCTCCAACTCCGAATCCTACTAATTCCTCCCCCTTTCCGCATCAATCGGAGCCTCGAATCAGCTTCATCCGAGTCCGGATTGCTTATCCGGTGATCCGACGGCAGTCGTTACACAAAGGGAGTAATCTGCGACTGCGATTGATGGAATTAGGGTTTGTAGATGTGACCGGATTTTCGTCGAACTTTACCAACTGAAACTCGCTTTAATAACTGCTGCTTTCATCATGATTCATCTTCTTCTCTCTGATCCCTCCTGCATCTTTTTCCTTGTGATTTTTTTCTTTGTGATTTTTTGCTAATATTAAATCAGTGTATTATTGCGTCATTAATGAGCTAATTAATATTTAGAATATTACATTCTTATTTTCAGTAAACGAATTGTTTTACTATTACACATTAAAAAGGAGTATTTATTGCGTCATTAAGACTTTATTTTGACATTTGTTTTTAGCTTAATATTTAATTAAAGGTATTGCAAAAAAAGAGAAAAAAGATGCTTATTCCCCACTAAGGAAGTTATGGAGACCAAACCTTAAAAGCAAAGAGGTGTAGTGATTGCAAGCACTTTGAGGCTATAAAATGAATCTCAAAGGGAACATTGGAATTAGTTAGGTCTTGGAAAACCAATGTAAAAGAGCCAAATGTTTGTTTCAGGACATTGAAGTTTGAGCTTGTTGGAAAAAGTTGCGAGGATGCTGATAAACCAACCATGTTCACGTTCAGCTTGTTGCCGAGATGGCGGCTAGGGTGACAAGGTGTCGAGGATAATGGCTTTTCATTGCACTAGAACAAAAAAAGAGTTTAGCGAGATGTTGTGAAGATGAAACCTTAACTACAATTGAACATTAAAAACAAAGTTCTTCAATAATAAACATGTTCTAGTGGTCAAGGGATGTGGTAGGGAATATGTTGGGACACTGACTCAGAGTAGCATCACTATTTGTGACCCACATGCCAAAATTATCAGTACAGCAAACAAGATATGCCCTAGCAATCTATCGAATATCCTTACAATAATTCAAGTTAATTAAAGGGAGTAATTCAGAACTAAATTATCTATTTTGTTAACCTTAAAGATGTGAAACCCAGCAACTTCCAGAGGTTTAACTGTTTATAAGAGCTGGAAGCTAAAAAATTACAAGGCAGATGCACTCACAGAAGTTCCATGTAACACAAGACTGGCTTGCAACAGCTCTGAAGCTGTGCCTTTGTCTAAAAACCATGTTAACTCGCCTTCAAGTCAGACCAATTGAATAGGCAGACCTTCGGTGGAATTTCCACTTCCCAAAGTTGATTGTACCTGGCCAGCCTTACCAAATCTGCATAAAACAAAAGCAACGTGTGCTGATGAGTTGATGACTAGGAGAGTAAATGTGATTCTATTGGGAGGAGGTTTTGGAGTCTCTGATGAATGCGACCCTTTTTTCGTCGACTAGTGGATGTGAAGCCATTTGTTACGAAGTGCTTGATTCAAGTCTCGTAATAATCAGCTTCAATTTCTGCTGATAAAGTATCGTTGATTACGTTGGTTTGGGGTAATCCAGACCTGCAGTTTCAGTAAGTTAATTAGTTCGCGTAGTAAAGTTGTATCATACATTCCTCCATAATGAATGGGCTGAATACATAGTGCTAAAACACAACCTAGTCAAGATTTGATGGATGGAAGTATCACCACTCTCATGTGTACATATAGACGAAACAAAACTGAATTACGCTGAATGTGTATCTACATCGGAAATATAAGTATTATCCGGGTATCCAGAAATTACATGGTGTCCTGGGCCTGAATTGGGAACATATAACACCACTGTTTAAATCAACTAAATAAATTTGCTTTCTATTATCAATTTAACTCTAAAGACATTCTCGCAAGCCAAGACCTCCAACAGAACAACTGCCGAACTCACAAGGTTAAAGTTTAACAGCGTTGAAATAGCAACTAAAATCCCCCACAAATTCCCAAATTTCAAAACTAGATAATTCCACAGAAACCTCCACCAAAATTGCAAAACCAATGCAGTCAACAGCATGCTTTACGCAGCGCTATCCACCTACGGCATCTCAAAAAAAATCTTAGTGCCTAGAAAATTACAAGAGATCATAGCTAAGTGCTAACTAAGTTCGAAACATTCGACATGATATTCATAACTAGCAATTTAAACTATAAATGTCAAATGCGTATCAAACAAACCCAGAGATCAAAGCAAAACTATTAAAACAACCATTCTCAACTACCTAGCCATCATAAGCAAGCTTGAAATTA
Organism: Sedum album; assembly: GCA_006409495.1. Classification (NCBI taxonomy): domain Eukaryota; kingdom Viridiplantae; phylum Streptophyta; class Magnoliopsida; order Saxifragales; family Crassulaceae; genus Sedum; species Sedum album. The sequence goes on along the minus strand of QZGG01000210.1, from coordinate 135,154 downwards.
CTGCCAGGATTAGCCATCTTCCTGCAAAACCAAAGTCAACGCAAGTCAACGCCTTATCAACAAAAACACGAAAAACCACTTCTCATTTCAATTTTCAACTCACCTCAGTGACTTCATCAACGACCCACCCGACACCACGGAGGTAAACGCCCCACGCCGCTATGTGCTTCACCAGCTCAACCATTACGTCCTCTTCCGAATCAAAGACATCAACTTTCTGATCCTTGCGGTGCGCTTCCAGCTTCACCAACTATAAGAGAATAAAATTATCTTTGAGGAAAATAGTTTTATCCGTGTTTCCAAACGAGGTGGTTGAGTTTCGAAACCCTAATCGGAACGTATAAATTCAATCGTTCCGTTAGAGTTGAAGTTTTTAGCAGAGGAGCGGAAAGCGAGGAATCGAGAATGCAGATCTTCGTGAAGACGTTGACTGGGAAGACTATTACGCTCGAGGTCGAGTCGAGTGACACAATCGACAATGTCAAAGCCAAGATTCAAGACAAGGAAGGTACTTGATTCATTAATCGAGTATTTCAATATCGTGTTTGGTTTTGATGCGATTGGTGGATGAGATTTGGGATTCTTGTGATTGTAGGAATCCCGCCGGACCAGCAGAGGTTGATTTTTGCAGGGAAGCAGTTGGAGGATGGACGTACTTTGGCGGATTACAACATCCAGAAAGGTATGTGTTTGATGTGTTGCAAGTAAAGGTGTGTTGTGCAGGTGATGTTAAAAGTTTGGATTATTGGAATTTATGGTTTTGTAGAGTCAACATTGCACCTTGTGTTGACTGTTGAGGCTTCGTGGTGGGATCATTGAGCCTTCACTAATGGCGTTGGCTAGAAAGTATAACCAGGACAAGATGATTTGCCGCAAGTGAGTCCTTATCATTTTATGATACTGGTTGTTACATTTGTATACTGTTTGTTTGTCTCTAATTGTATATAATGTTTGTTACAAAACATTATTGTTCAAATGTATTTTACTGAAAAGGCGAAGTATGCTACAGTTTTCGGATATGTTAAATAGAATCGTTTTCCTTTTAAACTGTAAGTGATCATTATTAGTGGCTGTATTTTACATTCAACTGTGTGTGTTTGTGTTTTGGGAATAGAAATTAGTATGGTTATTATGCTCGGGCTGCAAAATAAGTGATACATGTGCCTATTCATCTTTATTGAAGGGGTTTGATTATATAGTTTCAGAAAAACAGGTTACAATTGTGCCAATTTAGTAGAGTGTTACACTGAAGATAATGACTAACCCGTTTGGTATTTCATATTAAGTGGTGTCCTGTAACATCCCACATCGACCAGGATGAGAATGAAAGTTAGCTAGATAAGCTAACCTGTTGGGTCTCATGTCACCTAAGTACCATGATTTTTAAGATAAAGGTCCTAGGTTGTGGTGACCTAGGGGACTTGGGTGACATGTGTTTCGGACAGGCTAGGCTTGTACTGATACTCTATTGTTTATAATGTATGAGCAAGAGGTTTGTTTCTTGGTTGAGCATCCCAGTCACTTGTCTAGACCAAAGTTTGCACTTAACTTGCTATAATTGAATTAAGCTGGATTGTAACTGAAGAGTTAACATAACCGTGGGCAGGTGCTATGCCCGTCTTCACCCTCGTGCCGTTAACTGTAGGAAGAAGAAGTGTGGACACAGCAACCAGGTAACTTGAACATTGTAGAAGCACTATATTATATGTTTGGAGTCGCATACGTTTCTGTTAGTGCAGTTGGTTATCCATGTCTCGTCAACTTGCAGTTGAGGCCAAAGAAGAAGATTAAGTAGAGAGTGATCTTACTGATTTCAAGCTATCTGGTTCACTTGGGATGCTTTTATTCAGAACTTGGATCTTGCCAATCTGTGTACTGAATACAATTTGGTTAAGAGATTTATAAAACTTTCACTTTGAAATTCTATTTAATTTTTAACAGCAAACTTTGTTCAGAAATTGCATTATCCATCAGGGTCTGTATAATAGCTACCATTACAAGTTTAATTTGTTATACTTGAGTGATCAAGGCGAGCTGCCCATTTAGGCCTCCAGTGTATTAAGTTCAGCAGTGTCATAGAGACCACTACCAGATAAAAAACCCTCCGTAGCATTATCCATTTACTCAACAAAAGCTTGTTTTCCCAAGCCCATACCCCAAGTCCCTTTGGAGAAACAATTAATCCTTACCTGCAAATTCAAATTAAAATGTGTTTTCAGAAAAATGAATGGAAAATATTAGATTTGACAGCTGTGGGATTTGAACCCACGCCCTTTCGGACCAGAGCCTAAATCTGGCGCCTTAGACCACTCGGCCAAACTGTCATTATTATTGATGAGCTGCAAATTAAATATATATCATTTAAAAAATTTAACAAGAATTTGAACTTTATGTTTGGATTCTCATGTCAGATCCAGACTCAGTCTCCCATCTTCAAACACTTACAGTCATACATGCATATTCTCGTAACATGACTTTCATCTCATACAGTACTCAAAACCACCATAATCCTACTATAAAAAAAGAGTAAGGATCACGTGAAAAGCACCTTTTAGTTATAAAATACAAATATATCTCAATCGTTAAATATTCAAATCGGACGGCTATTAATTTGGGGGTCCAAATATAATTAATTGAAACATTAAATATGAGATTTTGATTTCAAAAACAAAAAAATGGTAGATTAGTCCACAAAAAAACCAAAAATCAGACGGTTTTGATTTTTTTTTCCGAAAATCACGTTCTCTCCGCATAATTCTCGATTCCGATTTTGATTTATCAATTTGCAGAATCGACGAAGACGAAACCGATGGACTCCTCATCTCCAAAATCGCCTCCGATTCCGCCGTCCAAATCAGTACATTCGCACAAAACAGGCCGTCTCCACGATCACTTCACAATCGGAAAAAAGCTAGGTCAAGGTCAATTCGGAACAACTTATCTCGTAACAGAGAAATCCACATCAAAGCCCTACGCCTGTAAATCGATCGCTAAACGGAAGCTCTTTTGCCATGAAGATTACGAAGATGTGTGGAGTGAGATTCAAATACTTCATCATTTGTCTGAGCATCCTAATGTTGTGTTGATTAAAGATACGTTTGAAGATTCTGTGTTTGTGCATTTGGTTATGGAGTTGTGTGAAGGTGGAGAATTGTTTGATAGGACATGCGTATTAATAAGCATCAAATCATGAATCATACATGGAATCATGTATTATGTGTGAAATCATGATTCATGAATCCTTTGTTGTTATATGTGAATCATCCTTATTGTTATATATGATTGGTCTTTTGATGTTATACCTTTTGGGAACATGATTCATCAATTGATGTATTATGATTCATGAATCATATATATACAATTTATGAATCATAATGTATAACTTTACTGAAATAACTTTTTTGTGCAGACCTCAGTTTTTTCCCACTATTTGAAATGAACTGGAGAACATTAGAGAAAGCAAAGCGCGCGAAAGGATGCTCACATGTGCTTGGGATCAGAATAATAACACGAGAACTTTCATGTATTTTGATATTTAAATTGTTAGGGATGATCGACTCTGGTTTGCCATTTTGGGATGTTTCATTTGGTTAATGTTATGTGAATTCAATAAAAACAACAATATTACATGATTCATCAATTGCTGCATTATGATTCATGATTCGTTATTATGATTCATGATTTACCACTTGTGATTCATGAATTGTTCATATGATTCATGATTTGCCATACTATGATTCATGAATTGTTCATATGATTCATGATTTGCTATACTATGATTCATGAATTGTTCATATGATTCATGATTTGCTATACTATGATTCATGATTTGTTATGATGTGTTTCATGTATTCATAAACAACGCATCATAAAACTTTCATGTGTTTCATGTATTCATAAACAAACTGATAATGATGTTTTCATTTAACATTACCTCGCGTAGCAATTTTTTTATAAAAATAAATCATAACGAATATATTAGTAATACTAAACAAAGTATAATGTGAATAAGAAATACTGAAATAAATTTATTAGAACATCAATGTAAACAAAATCAGATGACGAACTAAGTATTTAAGTAAAAAACATCTATGATTCATGATTTGCTATAATATGATTCATGAATCAAAGATATACAATGTATGGATTTTACAAACGAATTCATTAGTAATATAAAAACAAACCCTAATGAAATACGAATACTGAATTTATGAAATACGAAATATATTGAAAGAGGCGAGAGTTGCTATCGAATTCAGAAACCATTATTTTTGAATTCTGAATTCGGTGAAGAAACAATGTAAGCGTATTTGGGAAAGTCCGTTAAATAAATTTGAATGTTTGAAAACAAAATATTAAATGTCGATTTCCTAATCAAAGAATTGTATTTCAGTTACCATAAAAAAAGGGATTGAATTTAATTGATATATTTGAAAATATATTATAATGTATGTTTCCATTATTGCTCTTTTGTCATTTAATATATTAATTAATAAGATTATATAATAACCGTCGGATGTAATTAAATGGATGGTCTAGATTTGTTTGCATTTTATAACCAAACTACCACTTTTCATTTGATCCATTCTCTAAAAAGAAACCACAATAATCCTGTGTCAGTCGCTTACTTTCGGAATGTGCATTTAATTTTAGTAGTTCCAAAAGCTTCACCATTGCTCATCATAACAAGTCTGATCAAGCATATCTGTTACATCAACCCGCATAATTATTGGCAGCTCAGGAACTCTGATACTCCTAAATGTTTTTCGTTCCAATATCTTGTTTTCATAAAATAGTTCATATCCGCTCCATCAACGTTTTGATCCATCTTGAAAACACACTTCTCATCGCTTTTTAACACACCCTTTACCGTCACTAATATCGTGGCCATATCCTTTTTTGCACTTCTTTAACTCTTTACTTTTCCTTCGTCCGTATTTTTCCGTTTTGAGTGTGACTTTGTTCAATACAATAATATATTTAAAAATAAAAGTTATGCGCCGAATAAAAATATATAAAATTAACAAGTTAAATTAATTAATTAAAGATAAATTTAAATTTTATAGTGCGATTCTCTGGCCAAAGTTCGCATCATAAATCAGTTTATTCAAAATTAGGGTTTCCAGTTCACCCCCATTTCAGTCCTCAGCGATAACACAGTCGATTCCAATCCACTCGCTCTCCTCTCTCCACTGTATCCGTTGCAGCAGGCAGTAGCAGCTAGCCGTCATCGAGGTACCGATTTCTCCTCAGCGGGCTGATGCCTAGTTTATGTAGAATATAGTTTGACTTAGCTTGCCGTCTGGTATGGATTTGACTCAATACGAATTAATGTGATATTTTCAAATTTTGAAACCAAAGCTTGTGCTTCATGGCGCAGTGTGCCTAATTTATGCATTTGTGGAAGACTTCAAAACTTTGCAGGATCACCAAAAGCTCTTGCCCTTTAACCTCAGAAAGGAGAGTGGATTACATCATTTTCTAATATTGCATAAGATTCCTGGCTGCTAACAACAAAGAAGGTACTTTGCTTTAGTTGCTCGATGCTTAATCCATGTACAGATCGTGCTCTGACAGTTTCATAATGAAGGAGTGATTTAGAAAGAACGTGATATCATTACTTTTTACATCTGTATTCTCTGGTAATGGTTGTACGTTTAAAGAATTAGCTGTGGCTGAAGTTGTGATCCTGCACCGAGCTTTATATGGAATGTGAGCAACTGATCTATGATGGCATGGCATATAGTAGTGATGCCAAGAGGAGAAGCTAACTAGCAAGAACTGGATCATATGATAATTGATCGTTTGTTTCTATTCTATGTGGTGTCGTTGAAACCTGGCCAGACTTTTGCGTTGTCCCGAGGTATGTCTATGACTGCAGAGGGTTCTCGTTCAGACTGGTGTTTCTTGGGACTATCCAAGACTTCTTCATCTCCTACAAATGCTTGTTGCTGTACCACTAGTACGGAGGCGTTGCATGTGGTGTCTTTTGAGGCTAGCATGTCACCTATGCATCCCAGCTCAGGATACTCATTCCATTCGTCTAAGCCACCTAACAATGACTGTGCGGCGGGGTGTCTTCGACCTACAAGAATCATATCAAAGCTGTTCTCCACAGCCCTTATCTTTGCTACAAGTTCCTCTGAGGTTGACGCAAACTCTTCTTTGTATGTGTTCTTCTGTTTGAGTTTGCATGACAGCCGAAACTCGTTGGTTAATGAGATGTCTTGTTTCCTTTCAAGACTGGGTTTGCTGGTGTTCCAATCACCGTCTAGGATATGGATGACTGTGACATTGATCTCATGATGTTCGCCCATGCGAATGGCGTATGAAAGTGCCTCCCTGTCATCTTGACCTCCTAAGAAAAGCACGCCAACATTGTAGTTAGTGTTGGCTTCTGAGTTCATGTCAAGGTAGCTCCCACATCTGGTCCCTCTGTCAATCAAAATTGCAACAGAACATGGAGCTGCTCTAAGGATATTAAGGTTAACAGATCTAATAGCTGGCGCAGACGTCTCCTCACTGGCATTGACAATTGTTGGTGAAACGGGACAATAATAATTGCAGCCCTATTGCTCAGAGCTAGATTACACGCATCCTCATGCATTGTCACATAAGGTGAAATTGCTGTAAATGCATTCACCAAGACAATCCCACCCTTGCGATTCTCATAGTGTCTGAACGCATTCACAATATGATCTGAGAAGTGTTGGGCATCCAAAGGAGAGGAACTAGAAGCTGCTCGACGAGGATGTGCGTAAAGAAATGTGGATGCTGTTCCAGTTTGCTTGACTAGGTGAAGCAAGTAAACACAGATAGTACTTTGGATGTGCGGATTTGAAAGCTCTATAAGGTTGATTACTGAGGGGGTACTATCATGATTATAGATGCATGCTATTATCCTGAGCTCAGCTTCTGGCTTAGAGTGTTGTATTGTCCGTCTCTTGTAGGATACATATCTATCAGGAGGCTTGTACATCCTTTTGACGATTGGTGTTGCAATCCCTGATACAAGAACCATGGAGACGAGCGTTATGGTGTATGACTCGTTGTCTACAAACTGCAAGAGCACAATGGAAACACATCCGTTAATCACCTAAAGTCGTATTCATGGATGATCAGATATAAAAATGTATGTACACATGTCCCTACATTGAGATCGACGGCATGCATCAGCATGAGAACATCTGTGATACCTTGGGTGGCCATGATGAGCCCTAGGGAGAATGCATCATACACCGGCATTCTGTTCAAGATACAAGGCAACATTGCGCCTACAACTTTGCCAAGAAGCCTACCAAAACCAGAAGTTCTATCACCATAACATTTATGACTGATAGAGTAGACAGCTCCTTTATGGTCGTGCAAATGATGTAAAACATTGGCAGGAGAAAAACGGAAACCATGGTTTCAAACTTCTCAACAATTGCTGGTCCCAGTGGCGGCCGACCTGGTACTATAATGCCTACTATCATTGGTCCAAACAAAAAGTTGAGACCCATACAATCTCCAAACAAGGAGAGACCTAAAACCATTATATAAATAGCAAACATGTGCCCTTCCTTGACCCCTCTTGCTAGTTGCACTCGCTTGATCAACCAGTGTATAAAAGGCTGCAATATGTAGATACAAATGAAGAGAAAGGCAAAGGAGAAGAGTACTGTCCCCAGAAAGATTCCCTTTGTTCGGTTTACATAGCTTTCAGTGGTAGCGAAAGCCATGATCACCCAACTCCAACTAAGAGTTCCACTTATCAAGGAGGAAGATAGTGCTAATCTACCCAGTTCAGATGTAAGCATCTTCAAATCTTCCAACTGGCCTGCAACGACATAAAATGAATTTACAGCCTGTAAGGTAGCTACAAAATGCAGTGACTCCAACACGGGTCTCTCCAGTTTAACAGTAGCCATCATTGTGAAAGCCGCGGCCAGGTTAATCACCAATGGAACAAAGAATGTACATAAACCAATCACAAGGGCTTTCTTCCCTGAAGCTGTCAGCAATCTGATGTCTGTTTTGACTCCGATTAGAAACAGGAAAAGGGCACACGCAAATAGAGATATCGTATTGAGTACGAACAAGCTTTTTAAATGGTATATAGATTGGAGAAATGTCAAGTACTTTCCCAGACCCTGAGGACTCAGAAGAAATCCTCCCTGCAATTAATAATTTTTAAACCATCAGGTAAATATATTTTCTGATACAAATGTGCCAAATATAATTCCGTGGTTTTTATCTGCAGGTATTGAGTTTAAGGAAGCATTAAGCACATGGAATTGATGCAACCTTGGTGACAAAACAAAGACAGACAATCACAAGTGGGTGTCGCCAACAAAATATAAATCTCAGCAATCAGATCAGCAGAACCAGTATGACCATTATGTCCCAAGTTCACTCAAAATGATGATTTCTAGTTATACAGTTCGAACTATGCATTTACCAGCATTTGGCAGAAAAAGGCAGTTTGGCCGAGAGGGGCAAGAACAAATTGCAAAGAGGCAGTAATCAAAGATGACGTAGCGAGCTGGGCCATGAGAACCGGGGTTGGGTAACTCAGTGGATAGTCACCATGGAATATGCCTGCAGATTTCCTTCTAAACGTATCCATGCAGATCATAGGCGTTTCCAGCAGCAATTCTGCTGACCCATTTGCGGCGATCCGATATGTAGTGTGCAACATTGTCGACATTAAAGCTTTCATTCGTTGTTAGATCTAAGCATAGACCAGGGGAAAGAGGATCGAGATCCGAGATGTGCCGTTCAACATCTTTGTTACTGCAGCTTTCATTCCTTACCAGATCTGTGACCATAGACAGGAAGAGAGGGTGGAGAATGCAAAAGAGATGGTTCTGACTTCTGAGGACAGGAGAAACAAGCGGGAAAATCAGTTAAGGTAATAATAATGCTAAGCTTGTCTTTATTATCTTTAATTAAGTCTACTTTTTCACTTCTTTAACCTCCGTTTGGATGCGGGAAAATGTGGTGGAAAGAAAATTTAAAGAAAAATTTAAAGGAAACTAATTTTCCATAGGAAAATTGAGAGGAAAATTTTATATTGTTTTCTTTGTTATTTTTTCATTTTCCACAATTCAACCAAACATTTCCAAATATTTTTCTTTAAATTTTCCATCAAACTTTCTTTTCCACACATTTTTCCATGCAACCAAACGAAGCATAAGTGAACTAAACATTATCAAAATATTAGGGAAATTTGTTTCCATCTCTTTGAAAATTTGATTAACAGCTAATAGAAAAAATAAATTAACAACATAGTTATCATATTCATATTATTATTTTTATTAGAACCCAAATTTGAGGCATTCTCTTTTAAACCATATTGCAGAAATAATGTATTTACTAAGCGATCTTGTGATTATTTTTCAATGAAAACCTGCTTTGAGATTCCTTTAGCTGTTCAAATCATAGCCTCTTGTTGGGGAAGGTTGACATTTTTATGACTTTAACAAAAGTTTATTAAAATAGTTAATTAGTTTTAAGAATCAATTTCCATGTGGGAAAAATAATGGCTTGCAACTAACAGGGAAGAATGTTGCAGGACCTAAAAATGTTGACTTCCTGACAGATGGTTTCTAACTAGTTATATCCCAACCTTTAGCAATTGGAACATTTAAAATTGATATGTTGTGGTAGCACGTCTCTGGCTGATTCAACGCTGACAATGTCTCTTTTCAGCTCTGTAGAAATACGCAATGGAGGACGTCCATGACAATATCAAATCGGATGAGTGATTCGGTGTTAGCTGAAAGAAATTATCAAAGAGCTATGTCAGGAAAGCTAGCTAAAGCAAGCCTGCATCGTCTAAATGACTTCAGAGGAGAAACTCTCGAGCCTGAAGAAACTACAGTTAAATGTACAGCTTGTTTAAAAACATCAGGTTTGAATGTAGCACGTAGAGTTGTCAATGGTGGCAGAGATCCTGGAGACCTCGGTGGTATTTTGGACCTGCCCGTGCCAATAATCTTTGATATATTTTCCAGATTGCCTCTCAAACAGGTATTCATATGCAGGTCTACCTGCAAGACTTTCCGCTATCTGCTATCGCGGCCCAACTATGATTTTCTTAGTCTCGACAAAGCTCAGCCATGCCTTCTTTTGAGAGAATTCTCTCGCAAGCAATACCCTAATTTCTTTAACAAGAAAGCTTATGTGACAGATCTTGCTGATGAGACTCCGTCAACTTTTTTCTACAGTAAAGCTTACTTGGTTGACCTTGAGGAAACCACAGGCCTCGCCAGTCCTCTTAATAGTTCCGCAAATCCTTCTGCTTTAGTGAAACATGAGATCTACAGCCTTCCAGCTGGAAAAATTGAGCTAGTTGGTTCTTGCAATGGGTTGGTTTGTCTCCACCAGAAGAAAACAGCTCAGTACTATATCTGCAATCCCCTCTTGGGTGAATGGACAGTTCTTCCGTCTCCTAGCTATGATTCCACCAATGCTGCTACATACTCTTTGTTTGGCTTCTGTCCAAATTTGAAGCGGTACAAAGTCATCAGGTTCATTTCATCTTCGTCACAGTTATCAGTAAGTGCAGCTGTTGAGATAATCACAGTAGGCACGTCTTCCTGGAGGTACATTGGCAAAGGTCCGCGACCTAGACCTCAAGGATCATTCAGCCCGTGTCCAATGGGAGACCTCCTCTTCACTATGGACCTTTCCGGTGGTTCAACCATCATATGTGCATTCAACTTGGAGACAGAACTGTTCCAGCTAGTCCCCTCTCCACCCCACTTCAGCACCGACTACCTGCTTAACCTCTCCTGGGTCAACGTTGGCTGGCTACACGACTCCCTCTGCATCTGCTACATTCATAATGAATCCACTTTACAAATCTGGACAACCGACAACAACAACAACGTTACAAATCCCACTTGGTCTCTAAAATCATCTGCTAGTTTTCGTTACTGGAATCTCCTTTTTCGGTTAGACAAGCACCACCCGTCTGTGTTCTTAGACAACAACTATAACATATGGATGAAGCATGAAGGCACTAGAAATCTCTACAAATTCAACCCTCAAATTGATGAAATGCAAGCTTTTAAAGTCCCCTGTTCCGGCACCGGCACCGGCTTCCAAATCGTTGCTCACATTCCGAGTTTCATCCGATTAAAAGATGCTTTGATGCCAACTGACGCAACTATTGACACTGCTATTGAAGTCTTTCACTATGGCTACAAGCTCTGGTCTCCCTAATTGTATTTTTTATAGATTCATGTATAATATTGTCTGAAACATTAATGTAATAAAATGAACACTTTGAATAATAGGCAACTTGAACTAAAACATAGTAACGTGGAGTACAAGAAACCCTTGCTAATCACATCATTGGGCCTTAATTGGATATTCAGCCCATGGACCTAATTGGGCCTGATTTAGAATGGGCCGAATGCACTGTTACACTTGGTCCCACTTCCCACCCCTAACTGCCAAGCCCTATCACCTTCCTTCACCCTCTCCTTGCCCTCCACGTAAGCAATTTCATACCACAACACCGACGCCGACTGGTTCCCAAATCGCCGGAATGTCATCAGCGCCGCCTCCATCTCCGCCTCTCCAAGCTTCAATCCTTTTCGATCTCCTTAATCACTATTTACCAGACTTAGGAAGGCAGTAATGTTGCATAAAGTTCTGAAATCCGGAATGTAAACGGACCATGACTATGAGTGCGTTGGAATTGAGGAGGTTATTAGCCATGTCGATTGCTAAGGTTCCTGCGCTGCATCCCATTCCTGAGATGTTATACTTTTTGGTGTCAAATCTTAGATTAAATTTGTTAACAATGATGGAGGTGAGGGATGGAGTTGGGCAGAAGCCGCTGCAGTTGACAATTAAGGATGTCAATGTCTTCAGGTGATGTTTTGGTTTTGGATAGTAAATCTTCTACTATTGGAAATAATAGCATGTGGACTTCCGAAATTGAGTCATCATGGCTTTTTTGGCGGAATGTAGTGAAACATTAATGAGAATGCCCAAATTTCTTGCTTGTTTAGCTTGAACAGAATGCGAGTATGCGACATTTGTGCGTTGACAGGGATACTGAAGGGAGAAGACAATGAAGATTCAAAGATCAAGAGGTATGGCTTTGCTTAACTGACTGTTCCTATTAGTATTGAAATGATGTGTACTGTGTTATGTCACCAATGAGACAAAGAATGTGCATAAACCAACTACGAGTGCTTTCTTCTCAGGATCTGTTCGCAATCTGATGTCTGTTTTGACTCTTATCAGAAACAGAAAAAGGGCACACATGAATAGAGATATCGAATTGAGTATGAACAAGCTTTTCAAGCTTATTAAATGGTATATAGATTGGCTTTCCCAGACCCTGCAGACCTAGAAGAAATCCTCCTTGCAATTGATAATCTTGCAAACCATCAGGTAATTATATTTTCTGATACAAATGTGCCAAGTATATGTTCGTGACTTTAATCTGCGGGTATTGAGTTTGAGGAAGCATTAAGGACATGGAATTGAAGCAGCCTTGATGACAAAAACAAAGACAGACAGCTACACGTGGCCAACAAAATAAATCTCAGCAATCAGATGACCAGCACCAGTATGACCATTATGTCTCGTGTACACCGAAATTTTGAAGTCATTCAGTTCGAACTATGTAATTACCAGCATCTGGCAGAAACAGGAAGTTTCCCGCGTCCAAAAGGAGGGTAAGGATCTTGTGATTTGTTTTCTAGTTAAAAACTGTGTTGAGATTCCATTAGCTGTTCAAACATCATAACTTCTTGTTGGGGAATGGGGATAGTTAACATTTTTCTGACTTTACAAAAATTATTAAAATAATTAATTAGTTTTAAGAATCAATTTCCTGGTTGGAAAAATTAAGGCCTGCAACTAATAGGGAAGAATGTCGCAGGACCTATATGTGTATTTCCAGACAGATGGTTTCTAACTAGTTATATCCCAATCTTTAGCAAATGGAACATATAAAATTGATATTTTGTGGCTGCACGTCTCTCTGGCTGGCTCAACACTGACATTGTCTCTTTTCAGCATTTCCTCTGTAGAAATACGCAATGGAGGATGTCCATGACAATATCAGAGGGGATGAGTTAGCCTCTTTTAGCTGAAAGAGCTATGCCAAGAAAGCTAGCTAAAGCAAACTTGCATCATCAAAATGACTTCAGAGGTGAAACTCTTGAGCAAGAAGAAACTACTGTTCAATGTACAGCTTGTTTGAAAACATCATGTTTGAATGTAGCACGTAGAATTGTCGATGGTGGCGGAGATCCTGACATCGTCAATGGTATTCTGGACCTGCCCGTGCACATAATATTTGATATATTTTCCAGACTGCCTCTCAAACAGGTATTCATGTGCAGGCCTACCTGCAAGACTTTCCGCTGTCTGCTATCGCAGCCCAACTATGGTGTTCTTAGTCTTGACAAAGCTCAGCCATGCCTACTGTTGAGAGAATTCTCTCGCAGGCGATACCGTAAGTTCTTCAACAGGAAAGCTTATGTGTCAGATCTTGCTGCTGAGACTCCAACTTTCTTCTACAGTAAAGCTTACTTGGTTGACCTTGAGGAAACCACATGCTGTCCCAGTCCTGTTAATAGTTCCGTGAATTTTTACTCTTTAGTGAAACATGAGATCTTCAGCCTTCCCGCTGGAAAACTTGAGCTAGTGGGTTCTTGCAATGGACTGGTTTGTCTTCACCAGACGGAAAGAGCTCAGTACTACATCTGCAATCCTCTCCTAGGTGAATGGACAATTCTCCCATCTCCTAGCTATGAATCCACCAATGCTGTTGCTATATACTCTATGTTTGGCTTCTGTCCAAATCTGAAGCAATACAAGGTCATCAGGTTCATTTCATCTTCCTTACAGTTATCACTCAGTGCAACGGTTGAGATAATCACAGTAGGCACGTCTTCCTGGAGGTACATTGGCAAAGGTCCGCGACCTAAACCTCGAGGATCATTCAGCCCATCTTCAGTTGGAGACATCATCTTCACGATTGACCCTTCCAGTGGTTCAACTATCATATGTGCATTCAACTTGGAGACAGAAATGTTCCATCTAGTCCCCTCTCCACCCCACTTCAGCCCTGACTACTTGCTTAACATCTCCTGGGTCAACGTTGGCTTGCTACACAACTCCCTCTGCATCTGCTACATCCATAATGAATCCACTTTTCAAATCTGGACATCCGACAACAACGTTACAAATCCCACTTGGTCCCGAAAATCATCTGGCCCTGCTCTTGTCCTCAATGCCTATCTTCAGTCGGGCAACCACCACCAATCCGGGTTCTTAGACAACAACTATAACATATGGATATATTTTGAAGGCATCAGACGTCTCTTCAGCTTCCACCCTCAAGAATCTATGCAAGCTTTTAGAGTTCCCGGTGATGATTCCGGCACCGGCTTCCAATTCGTAGCTCATATTCCTAGTTTCATACGGTTACAAGATGCCCTGATGCCAACTGACTCAACTGTTGAGACAACTATCGAAGTCTTTCACTATGGCTACAAGCTCTGGTCTCCCTAATTTATTGTTTATTCAATCATGTATAATATTGTCTCAACCATTAATGTAATAAAGTGTGCATTTCAATATTAAGCAACTTTAACCAAAAAAACATAGTAATGAGAAGTACTCGAGTCCCTTGATCAACCTCATTGGGCCGTGACAGGATATTCATGAATACAATCGGCCCATGGACCGAATTGGGCCTGATTCCGAATGGGCCGAATGCACTCCAAAATGACACTGTTGCATTTGGTCCCACTTCCCATCCCTAACTGCCAAACCCTATCACCTTCCTTCACCTTCTCCATGCCCTCCACGTAAGCAAGCTCATACCACAATGCCGATGCCGATTGGTTCCCAAATCGCCGGAATGTCATCAACGCCGCTTCCATTTCCGCCTCTCCGAGCTTCAGTCCTTTTCCGATCTCTTTAATCACTGTTTTACCAGACGTAGGAAGGCAGTAATGTTGCACTACAGTACTGAAATCCGGAATGTAAACGGACCATGATTTCCCGAAGTACTTGCGCATCGCGAGGCTGAAGACGTGACGGAGCTTTTCGGTTAGTGGAAGGATTGAAGCACTGACGGCGGTGACGTGTGTGCGGATGACGTGTTCAGCGACTTTGAGAGATTCACGGTTGAGCATCACGCCGGTAATGCCTTTGGAATCTTCTTCACGAAAGACGATGCGGTAAGCGTCGTCGTTTGAGGCGAAGTGAGTGCGGAGAGTTTGGTTGAGTTTGTATTTGGCGATGTGGTAAGAGGATGGTTTGTTGGAGAGGAGGATCGCGGCGCTGCCCATGCGGAAAAGGCAGTTGAGGAGGAGCATTGGTTTTAGGTCGCCGGAGTACCAGCCTGTGGAGAGGATTTCGGAGCTTAGGATGAGTGCGTTGGAGTTGCGATGGACTTTGAGGAGATTTTTAGCCATGTCGATTGCTAAGGTTCCTGCGCTGCATCCCATTCCTGAGATGTTGTAGGTTTTGATGTCAGATCTGAGGTTGAATTTGTTGACAATGATGGAGGTGAGGGATGGAGTTGGGCAGAAGCCGCTGCAGTTGACAATAAGGATGTCAATGTCATCAGGTGATGTTTTGGTTTTGGATAGCAAGTCTTCTACTATTGGGAACAACAGCATGTGGACTTCTGACATTGAGTCATTGTGGCTTGTTTTAGGAGGAATGTAGTGAAGAGGAGGTGGGAGATAGGTTTCTTCGCTTGTTCCTGAAGAGTGCAACACTTTGGACATGAAGTCTATACTGTCTTGTTGAAAGACATTGAAGGCGGTAGCATTTTCAAGGAACGCAGAGAATGGGACACGGCAATGGCTTGGTGGCTTTAGGCAGGCAAAGTCGACCAAGTAGACTGGTGGGTTAGTTGATAGATACATTTTGATGACAAAGGAACCTAGAACAATGCATAAGAGCCAAATGTGCACCAAATCAGGCCTCCATTTCCTCAAAAGATAGATTGCAATAGCACTAATGACTATACCAAAATTTCTTGCGTGTTTAGCTAGAACAGAACGCGACATTTGTCCGTTGACAGGGATATTGAAGGGAGAAGCCAATGAAGATTCAAAGATCAAGAGGTATGGCTTTGCTTAACTGATGGATCCTATTGGTATTAATATGCAGTGTACTGTCTTTTGTCACTAACTCTTGGTGAACTTCATGGAAGCTGGCTATTAAGTAGTGAGACTAAAATATAGTAGAAATTTACTGCCAGGGAGTGAGTTCATAATTGCAGTCATGTGCTTGTTTGCGTAGTTGGTTGCCAGAATGGCAGGTGGAAGGCTTTAATTCATCCAAAACATATTTAAAAACACCTTTCATTTTTTAGGTGACAATGGGAGTGGAGCATTTACTGCAAAGATTGACTTGCTGAGCTGATATGGCAATATGGAATGTGATTACTGAGAAATAAGTTTAGTGAAGATTGTCTTTCTGCTTGATATATCAGAAATCGAGAATGCAGGATAAGACTAGGACAAGCTTTTAAGGACATTGCAGCATTATTGTTTGGATACCATCTTCACTAGGACCAAACATGGTGATGGCTGTTGGAGCACATGGAAGTTTATTAATGGCACGGGACAAACAAGCATAACTCAATATCCAGTTCTACTTCAGGTTCCAGGGCATTATTTAACCCTCCATCTTGGTAATTTGTGTGTGTTATTTTGAGCATTTATAGGCTCAAGGCTCGTCTCGTTATTACTTTATTTTTCTATCTAGAAGGTCATCTTTCGATGAATAAAACAAACATTTCCTGGCTGCTAGTAAAAATGTAGGAACAATCCCAAGCTAGAGTTTGTTCATTAAATGTACTACAGAGTGATGTAAAACTAGCAATTTATGTGAGGGCCTAGATTAAAGACAATGCTTCTTTCACCAACCAGGCTAACTTCGGTGCTGCCAAGTCCCTATAGTTTGTTTTCTGAGAACTATGACTGTGTAGAAGGTATTCCTCCGTTATCATATTCCCTTCATAAACTATGAATTTCTCTGCAGATGATAGAGATATGACTTTGAAACTTCAATTTTCCTCAAGTGGTACAACAGACCAGTGTAAAAAACATTAACTAGATTATCTGATTCATTCTCAGGCTTCTACTGTTTCTGCGTGCCACTTGGTGATCTCAAATATTGTTGTGAGTTTAAGGCCGGATCTGAAGTATTGCTGGAGTTAAATAATGCTTTAACTCTCACCTTGGGTACGAGCTCTGTATTTAGAAGCACTTCAATTTTGTGTGCCTTACGTTATAGCTGAAATCAACTTAAATTCTGGGTCACCTTGTATTTTTATACATAGTGTAAACTGTAAATGGAGTGACATTAAAGTCTTGAACTGGGCCAACTGGCGTGTTGTTGAACGAGCAGAGGTAGCTGACTTGACTAGGCACACATTAAATTCTTGACAACTTTTCTTTGGGACATGATTTTAAGAGCGAATCAAACAGGTGGATTTCAACATGCTAAAGATAAGTATATGTCTCAATCAATTTGGTAATGAATAAGCCTCTATCCTTAAAACTTTTCATTTGTGTTACCAGTGGACCTAATTAACATGTTTAAACATTAAATTCCTATTTTTGTGTTTAGAATGTGACTCATACCTTCCACTAATCTGAAGTGCTGAACTGTGGGAACTTATTACTTTCAGGAAGAAAGAAAACTCTAGATTATGCAAGGTTAGCTGGGACCATGCCGACAAATCTCAAGTTTTCTTCAGGACTTCAATGCCCATCCACCTAATATGACAGGCTTCATAAGTTATGAAGATCTTACCACATAATTTTTTTGAATTGATAACATCATGTCATTTAATGTCATCTTTAGGAAATAATTAAGCGCTCGATTTGTCCCTTTAAGATTGGCTTACTGATTGGAAACCTATGTTATTATGTTAAGCAGTTCGGTAAAGCTAATGATTCCTTCATGGTATTGGTGTGCAACAGCAGATTTAGAGTTTGTCTAGAATTCAGTTCATGAGATTCCTTCTGCCTGCTTTGATCTTAAGAGTTAAGATACAACTCTTGTACACAGACACATGGTTTTCCTAATTTTTCCAACAACAAATGTAGGTTACTGTTACCTACATTGGTTTGAAATAATTAATTGTTATATTGTTCATGAATTACACATCACCTGTTGATTGTGGACTGAATATTTCTCAAAATAAATCATATTCAGAAAGGCTATAACCAAATCATTTTAATGAACCTTTTGATGTGTCCCAAGTCATTCTCCCTCTTAGCACCACAATCCTTTTTGCTTATCCAGAAATACTTGCTTTTGATAAAATCATTTTCTGCCTATCAACATTTGATATACTAAAAGCCATGTTTATTGTTTAAATTTTTCCTGTCAAATTTGAATCTTGATATTTTCCACATTATTCAGAATCTCAGAATTGTGCAACAGCTGAAGATTTAAGAGAACACGTAAACCTTCAAGTTCTAAAAATAAAGAGAGTACACAAAACTGTAACCACTTGGATGGACAGTATCAAAACGAAAAGAGCTATGTGAAATGAATGTCAGAGAAGAAACTTTGTTTTTCTACTTCTTCTCTTCCTTCTCAGCCTCTGCAGCCCTCTTCTGCCTGGCCCAGGTGACGCTTGTTGGTCCTCTCGAGACGAAGCTTGTCATAAGCCTTGAATGCCTTCATTTCACTGGTGACCTTAACAAGCTCCACAGTAGGCTTCTCGCGAGTAATAGGCAAGTACGCACCTTGGACTTGAGTAGCATTAGCCAACTCCTCAGGTGTTGAATCACCAGCCTGTAGATTGAATTAAGACATGAGTTTTGTATGAATTATGAAGAAATTTTAAATTAGAAGATTGAAAGATGGGAACATACCTTGGTCTTGCGAGCCCTCCTTGGGAATATAACCAACTTGGCCTTGTATGTCTTCAACCTAGCAACATTTGTCTGCAGGCCTTCAAGGGAACTGTTCCTACGACGATGGTCAACAGAAATACCAATGGTTGGTGCAAGCTTCTTGGGGATACCAGCTGCCTGCTCAACACAATTTCAAAATAAATGAAAAATAGCACATAAATATAACAAAACAACAAAGGGTGGCTCATGATACAAACATTTGATATATCGATAACAGGAACGAGAATTTATGGCAAGCACGAGTATAAAAGAGGTGTAAAAGACAATAACCTTGAGCTCTTCAAGAGAAAATCCTCTTCCAGCCCTGACTTTCATGTTATACTTGAGAGTCTGGCCATGAACAACTGGGCGAAGGGGACCAGCAGTTGGGCGAGGGAATATCTTCACAGCCTTCTTTTGCCTTGCTGAAATGCCGAAACAACAACAACAAATCCAACATCAGAAAACTTCCAATAACATATAAAAGAAGATTAAGCATAAAAACACCCCTTACCAACTCTTCTTCTGTTCTTTCTAGCAGGTTGATTAAACCATGTCTTAACATAGTTCTGCCAGTGCTTCTTGAAGTGACCGTTGGGGATAACATTGTTGTGCTTCACCATGATTTATCTGCTCGTCCACCACAAAAGTTAATATATCAACATCTCTAAAACCCTTGATCAAGATTTCAACATAAACCCAACGAACATCAATTATCAATTGTGTCAATCCCTAAACTTAATACAAACACTACCAAATTAAGAGGTAGCAAAGCTATCTTTAAAACTCACCGGTACTGAATCAGGCGGCAAGTCTCTTCAGCGAAGCTAAGTTCGCAAATGGCGGAAGACTTCGGCTAAGTACAAACAACACTACAACACAACGATCTCAAACCCTAGCCTTCAAATCAACGGCTCAGATTGCCCATATGCTTATTGGGCTGAAACCACTAAGCATGAAACTAACTGGGCCCTCAGGCCCAATCCGATTTTTGGGCTTATCTGATCCGTCTACGTCCGCGGCTGCGAGTGGCAACAGCGATCAACAGAGTAGCGTCTAGCGTCTGACCCTGAATCCGACGAACTGTACGATTGAGTGGTCGATTAGGGTTTTGAATTTTGTTACTGATACGTTAGTTTTTTGTTTTGGGGGTGATTTTCTTGTTGATTTTTCTAGGGTTTGTGTAAAGTTGAGCATTTTGAATTTCAGAGTTTATTGTGAAATTGTTTTCACTGGGATTGGTGATTTCAGTCAAAGTGTGCTTATTGGTAGAAATAGTTTTTTAGCTGTTTAGTTTGAGTAGCTACTGGCTTCTTCGATCTTAATAGGGACTGATTGTTAGAATAAGAATGTTGCTTTTGGAGCTGATCATCCTTCGAATGATAATTGAAATTTGAATATGCTTCTGTGAATTTTGAGATGCAAATGATTTTTAACCCTCACGATTGTATTGGTTGGATGGATGGATAAGAGTTCATAATTTGAATTTGATGACTTCCAGCGGACTTGGTTTTTTTCTGTGGTATTAATTTGCTACTCTTCAGCTATCAAATATATAACTTAGTCTTTGTTGGCTGGTATGGCAAGAGGAGTCATCATAAATGGTCCATGAGGCTTCATCTACAATAGGCAGCGAAATAAGTATATTTTTAGGATAATTCATCTCTGAGTTCCAGATTGGCTGCTTGTTTATATGTGAGCCTAACCAATTTTTTTATTCGCTTGATCCTAAAAAGAGTATATTTTCATTTACGTTGAAAGTAGGAAAATAATTTGTAATTTTATATGTAAATACTTACGAGATTGTAAATATGTCAATTAGTTTTATGTTGTATTTCAAGTTATATATTTATGATGAGGGATTCTATTATATTATAAGTTGATAAGTGAAACATATTATCATCATATGATTCGGCTTTTGAAGTAAACAAATAGAAATATAATGTTTCAGCGTGTAAATTTCTATAATACACATTATTCCTAAAAGAGTAGCATGCCATGTATACTGAAATGAAAGTAGTGAAATACTCACAAGATACTGCACCTTGGAGCCGCCTTCGCCCTTCAAATATCTGTCCATTTGTTTAAGATCGGCTTTGTACTTTGTTATCCTTCAAATATCTGCCCATCTGAATTCGTATCCATCTTGATTAAGATGCGCAGTCTTCACCGCATTTTCATCTATTGTGGAAAATTATCTGATTTTGTCCGTTGATACTATTCATTTTGCTGCTTCTGTTTGACATCATCTTTGTCAAAACCAATCTTCTGCAACCAATGCAACTTTTCTCTTTTTACCTAATGCGGTTCAGGTGAGCGAATGGCTCGGGGTTGGACTTTGGAGCAGTCTTTGCCACTTCTGGTGTGCCAAAAACATTCCAAAATCTAAGAGTTTCATCTCCAGCAGCTGATGCAACTGTGCATCCATCTGGACTCTGAGCCATGTAAAGAACTCTGGAAGTGTGGCCGGTGAGCTCAGCCATCTTAACCATAGAAGGGTATTTCCACAAAGTAAGCTGGTTCTGAGTGAACCCATGAGAGCTCAGCAGCTCTCTCTCATTCTTGTTCCAAAGCAAAGCACAAACCTGAGAACCAGTGTCAACAGAGTTCAAGCACGCTCCAGTGTGCGTGTTCCAGAACTTAATGCATCTATCTCCGCCACCACCACCGGACGCCAGCAGATTGCTTTGAAATGGGCACCAGGCTAAGGCTTTAACCGCAGCAATATGATCCTCCATCCTGTGCAGCCACTGAGTTGGTGAGCTAGACGACGCTACAGATCTATCCCAAATGTGTAGAAGGTTGTCATTTCCTCCACTAGCCAGTTGATTCCCAGAAGCAGACCACTTCAGTCCACAAACCTCTTGAGTATGTCCTCTGTAAGTTTCTACAATGTGTGATCTGATTCTGACATCATTGTTCACTATCTTTCCATCCATACCTCCTGTGGTTAGAATCTGATTATTCCACGCGAGAGTCCCAACTCTTGACTGATGCGCACCTCTCAGGGTTCTCAACTGCAAGAGGCAATTGAACACGAACAAAATTAGAACTCAAGAATCAAGATTTATACAGCATCCTTAAAATGAACAAGATTTTGAACATTTTTACAAACCTGTTTGTTTGCCGTGGAGTCCCAAAGCTGAACCTCAGAGTTGTTCAGGCCAACAGCAATGTGTCGGCCATCTGGAGCCCAACTGACACTTGTAACTGGACCACTGTCATCATCAACAGTGACTAGTTCAGATGTAGATCCATTGCTAGCATCCCATAGATAAACAGTGCTGCCTAGAGCAATAGCAAGCACATTTGCACTACCCCAATCCAACAAATTTAGATAATAATCATCCATAATATCAGGTGCATCCAGAGTCCTCTCAGAGCTCTACTCACAAATCAACAGTAACTTCTCAGACTTTTTAGCTTCAGTACATCACTGTAATTGAAAAAATTGATAAACAAAATTTTTGTATGCATACCTGAGAAATGTGTCTTCTTGCCTTGGCAGGCTTTGATTGGTTGACATTAGCAAACTCCTGAGGCATCAGTTCCACTGGAGTTGGAGGCTTGTTCTTGAATGCCAAAATGCGCGGCCTGTTCATATTGAAAGTCTCTGCTAGTTGCTTCCTGTATGCATCCCTGGATGGAGAACTGACTGGATCAGTGTCCTTCACCTTCCTCCCATCAGTTAACATGTAATGCGCGTAGTCAAAGTCCATTGCTGATCTGTTAGGGATGAACCTGTCCAGCTGATCAAAACACCACAAACCCCTCAGTATTGAAAATTCACAATTCCCAACTATAACAACAGATTTACATGCAAAGCTTTGAGCTATACAATAACATTTATCAAAATCAAATAAACCCACCAGCTTCAGAACATTAAATTTCATCCCAATCTCAATCAAACGTTGAAGCTTTGAACTTTATAATCAACTGATAAAACTAAAACAGCACCATAGCATCTGATGATACATATCCCGACTATAACAACTTAATTCATCAAACTTGAATCAAATGAAAACACAGCAAACCCATCAGTATCAAGAATACACTATACTTCCCAACTTAAAATCCAGATCAGATTTACATGCAAAGCTTGGAGCCTTAACAATAACAATAATTAATATCAAACAAACCCAACAGCTTTAGAACATTAAGATCAAGTCCCAGTCTTAAATCAACATTCTTGAATTAAACTACAAGTTAAGCTTTGAACTTTTGAATCAACTGATAAAACTGAAACAACCCCCATTAGCATCTGATGATAAAAATCCCAACTTTAACAACTTAATTCATCAATTTTGAACAAAATCAAAACCCAGTTCAGATCTACAAATAAAGATTATAATTTCAGGGATGAAAAATGTGATAAGATTGCTTACATTCTCTTTAGAGGATTTGCGGTGAAGCATACGATCCTGGAGAGGAAATCTGGACATGTTCTTGGTGGGTGTGTTACTGTGATATCCTCCTGCATCCATAGATTCAAAAAAACAAACACACACAAGCAAATAATAATATATGATAAATTTGAAGAAAGCCCTGCAAACAAAATCGTTAATCAAATTGATAAAAACCCTAAATGAAACAGATTCGAATTGCAATGAAATGAGTTATCGAGCAGTTTAGCCGTATCGATTGAGCGCACAGAAGACTGTGAAATCAGCCAGAGATAAGAGAGCGATGGTGATGACAGTCGTCGATTGCCTATTTATAGAGACGGAGAGTGAATTAGGGTTTCTGATTATGTGTTCTGGAATGAGATCCGATGATGACATAAAATGACGTAGTTTTGAATCGTTGATAATGCAAACTTTTAGTTTTGCATAATACAAAACTTGTTATTTTATTAAAAAGGTTTAGTAATTCTAAATTTTAGAGTTTTCGTTTTACTTAAAACAAAATTAATACTACTTCGTTCTGATTCTTTGCAAATGACTGTACGCAGCACCGTATCCGAATCCGTGTTCTGGCAGTGGTGGAAGACGTGTAAAATAGTGTTTTCGTCTCTGATCGCTAACGGCTATATTTTCAAAAAGAGACGTTATAATAAAGACACGTCGCAAAGAGGCAATAGCCAGGAACAAATTCATCTTTTAGCAACGGATATACTCGTTGTTGTTGAATGGAAACCAAACAAGCCTTACAATTACAAGTTACAAATGTACATTCTTCTTCCTACTGTATAAAGATTAGCATGATGAACTGAAAAATAATTTGAAGAATGAGCGCTAAATTTGGCTTTAAATCTGAAAATGCTCGTGTCAAAAGATTTATTCGGTGTAATGTACGGCTGCTAAGAGCAGGATTTGAAGAGTTAGAAGGACGTGCCGTTTTCTTGAGAGCCTCCAAGTTGTTTTGGTTCAGCATCAGTTGGCTCAATGACATGAACTGTGCCATTGCTCATGCCCAAGGCAATTTGGTTGGGGTTGGTGGGGTGTGATGCTATCACTATAGGATATACATTTCCGCTGCATAAGAAGCAGGAATGGATTCAGGACACTAAATTTTCCAGCGACATTTTGCACTGAATTAAGTATGTTTAGTTACAGTTTATACGTACCTGACCAAGGAAGGGAAGTATGCAGACGATGCTATTCTGCAACAAAGTTTCAAGCTGTCCGCATCAAATATTCCAACAGCACCATCACAAAATGCAGCATAAACGAGTATGCCATTACATGAGTACACTGCACTTGAGATTGACGCGCCCATGGAGTCCTTAGGGAACCACTAGTAAATAAAGAAAATTGAACACTATTCAATAACTTAAATACATATTCGGGTTTCACCCAACCACATTTACGGAAATATTTTAGAAACTTCGGTGCCATGAATAATTATGTTTAGTTGCTTACCAAGCATAGGCACTCAAGATTGCAGTCATATATAGAGATTTGGGTTTCATGAATAACCAACAGATGTGTTTGATCATTGTGATACTGAACTTTCACTTCTCCAGTCAGTGGGACTGATCGACCCGCTTGTGTTTGTATAAACTTTGTTTTCTTCTTTTCCCATTGATCGATGCTCCATAGGCATATCTACAAGTGACATTATAGTCTAAAACACTATACTTGAAAATAATGTGAAATACACCGGCACAGTGATTCATGTAGTACCTGTGCATCGCCCCTGATGACACCAGTGTGTTTAAAGATTGAGAAAATGCAAGACCTGTGATCCGCTTCTGATGCCCCTTGAGTTTGAACCCAACCTGTGATCATAGTATTTTTATACCATGCCATACAAAGTTAGAAGATTAATTGTTGCTTTAAGGATGTCTGGAGATTTGTACCTAAAATAACTATTCTTTAGAAAACTAACCTCATCGATTCTGACATTGTATATATGAATAGAAGAATCATCCATCCCAACAGCAACGATATTATTATCCTTGGGATGGAAGGCAAGATAAGTGGCTGCCGGAGGCGGCGGCATAAATGTTGTCATGACCTGAGAAGTAAAATTGCTGCGGAATGTTAAAGAGAAAGATGTGGGAATGTTGCATAATGCCAATAAAAAGGTGATAATGATGTACCTTAAATGATGTCATGTTGAATAACGAAACTTTGCCACCAGAAGCAGACATGACATAAGAATCATTTTTAGATAAAGCCATACAAGCTGCAGACTCTTCACTAGGTGTTTGGTTTACATCATTGGTCATGGGAGTTCCATTTGAGGGTTTCCATAGCTGTGGCATGACACTTGCAGTGGACTGAAAAGTATACATGATGCTTCAAGACATGATAAGCCAAGAGAATCCGGTTTCAAGCTAAAATATAATTAGAGTTGTTGGAATATACCTTCTCTGATGGGTTGCTTTCACTGCGTGGCCATTTCCAAAGCTTATGGACGGCATTGGAGGCAAGGGCAAGCAGAGACAGACCATTGTTGGAGTAGATCAATCGTACCACCTGCAAGCGTGAATCCAATACAAATGGATTTCTCACACATCCATGAAAGGATTGAAGACTAAATATATTAAGATTGTCTCAAGTTTTTCATGGACGCCTACCTTACTTGTGGCCATGGGGTCAGGCAGCTTTAGCGCAATAAGTTGTGATGGATCGAGAACCTCGGCAAGTGTCCAGCCTATGATCTTTTCAGCCCCATCTGTCACTCTTGGCTTAACATCTGCATTTCTACTCCCATCTATTGCTGCCTGCCCGTAAACTATGTAAGATCGCATAAAGCAAGATATTTTATAAAGATGCTCTAAAAACAAGTCTAGTGCTTAAACTCACCATGTTGCTGACAGAACCTACGGGTTTTATTGCATCTGGCTGATCCATGGTAATAGCAGCAGAGGAGACCGGACCCAGAGTGTTACCAACCAACGGCTGCACGACGAGGTAGATATTTTCATTAGCAGTTGCAGCAAGGTGAGACGTAAGTATGAAAAAAAGGTCTCCCACAAAATTAGAGATACCTTGGTAGTAAGAGCTTCAGTTAGCCCTCGAATTCCATTGTTGCTTCTTCTATCCATCATTTTGATTAAACTCATGCCATCATTGTTTGCCAAGATTTTGATCACATTGTCGCTAGTATTGACTGCCAACATTGACCCATCTTTATTAAATCTTATCCTCGGGCTCGCCTGTAATGAGAAAATCAAATATGATTAGGGTTTGAGTGATGTTCCCTATAAGACCAGAAAGAAATAGTAAGTCTTTACAGGTAAACCGCCATCAGCGTCAATAACAGTCAATAAGTTTGTGTTATTCATATCCCAGAACTTAATCTGGAATTCATCACCAGCAGCCAAGAAACGGTTCCTCGTTGTGTCAAACTGAACTACGCCTAAGGAACGTTTTTTGAAACCAGAATAAGTCCTTTTAACAGCACCTTCACTTTCATTCCATTCAACTAGATGGGATTCGCCTTCTTTACTAGTTCCACATGAGAAAAGCCTGTGAAGAAAGTGAATCTTAATTTCTCAGGCAAAACCATTAAATAACTTTAAATGGAGGAAACAAGCGGATCCATTTAATTTCCAAGCTTAAGTGATCATAATAAAGATAATGTAACTGCTCTCTACTATGACCCTTTTTTACTAAAAGTGTTGTATACCTTGTTCCATCTGCGCTGTATTGCATCATCGTGCACCATTTACCAGGAGCATCATAGTCCACTCGAGATCCCAAGCAGTCATATAGCCAAGCCTTTATCTTTCCGTCAACAGCGGTGGAGAAAATAAACTAGAAACAAAGAAAATGAGATCAGTTACTAAGTTAGGAAACATCCATCAAATACCGATAGAAATTTTATATAAACAGAAAACCGCATGATCAAATTTCGAAGGGGTTAACCTGAATGTTCTCCTTGTAATGAGGACAGATGGAGTAAACAGGCGCGTCGTGGCCCTCAAAAGTATGCATTTTGCGCCCAGTTGCAGCATCCCAAACCTGACAATGCTCACAACACAATCTGAGGAATTGCAATTCAATTTTGAGTAACATAATAGCGCCACAATTTTTACCTTTATTATCTTATCGTCGCCGCATGTGATAATGCAAAGTTGCTTATTAGGATGGGCAAAAGCAATATCATTGACGCCTCCAACATGTGCATCGATCTGATATATAGGAATCAACTCAACAAAGTCATGGCAGTTCGCATGACTGAAAATAAACTAGGAGTATTAAAAAGTAATGTGTAAGTTACTTACCTCTAAATGCTGCCTTAAATCGCAATTCAGACTATAACTATATACCTGAGCTAAATGTTTAGAGAAGGCAACACCTAAGCAAAGAGAAAAACTTAGAACCACAAATCTACGTTTTGACATTCAATTCACAAAAACCAGCAGAAAAAAATGTAGTGTCAAAAAATATAAAACTCACTAAAACAAATGACAATTATAACTATTAATTACCAAGTATAAGGCCGTCAGGTCCCCAAACACATCGGTTGACTGCGATGCCGCATCACTCAACAGTGCTGTCTAGCAATTTCATGAAGTTAAAATTAATAGCCACCCCAAACACGAATATTTAGCACTGTAGTATAGATTAAGTTAATTGATTTAATGCAGACAGATTCTGAATAATGCAATGGTATACTGAAGAAATATTACTTGAAAGGTCTTCGAACAAGTCGTGAGATCCCAGACTTTAAAAGGCTTGTGTGAAATCCTTTCTCTAGTTCCAACCTCCCAAAGACTAATCTCACCCACATTTGTCCCCACTGCAGATAGTTAACCAAACGGTTCAGGAAAATACAAAGTACCTTCACAAAGGGGCTATCAACAATACATCACTCTGCTGTATACCTAAGAGAATCGTTTGCTGATGTGGGTGGAAGTCCATGCTTGTGACATTGGATCCTTGATTAAGGGCTCGTACAACAGTTTTTGGGAGATCATCCGGTGAATTGGAATTCGAGATGTGCACTACTCCAGAAACAGAAACCTGCATCCCACCAGCATTATACATGGACAAAGTTATTAAAATAGAGTCTTATGTCGATATGCATGTGTAAATTATTTGGAAAGTTTGATAATCAAAAAAAGTTCTTTCAAAAATTGAAGTTTTCCCACCTCATCAGGTTGTGCCATCCGAACGTGTTTCATCAGTTGATCTGATTCAGCTGATTGGTAATCCATCCCTGCAACTGCCATAGGCGTCCTATGATTCTTTAGAAATGTACCTACAAGGAGAAGGGGACAATAATTATAAGTGAACAAAGGTTGATGACACCAGCAGCCTTCAATAAATGGCCAGTGAATAAACTGACCTGCACTGGGAGATTGCATGAGACTGGGTGATGGTCCTGCTGCCATCGCTGTATGAGATAAAGGGATATTGTTCGACAGCCACCCGGAAATAGCACCGGGAGAAGGGGAAGCCCCAGGTTGAAATGGCTGCAATTACATTGGAAGCACACATTGCTGTTGGTGCACTTATAATATTTTAAATAGATCTCAATACAAAGTTGCAGAGAACCAAAAACTCACACTTTGAACACCCATTTGATGAAACATTCCGGCCTTAGGAAGAGATCCTCCCAGAGGAATATTTGAAGGAGGAGCAGGACGAGCCCCATTTGATGCAGCACAAGAATGATCAATGAATAACGTTTTGATATCAGGATTAGGACTAGGATTCTTACACATCTGATGTTGCCAATTCAAACTGATTTTACAAACAGTTAAAGAATTAGGAAACTTCTTAGAATACAAAGTATTTACCACAGAAGACACTAGTCAGGATAGTGGCAGTATGAGGCTAAGTCGCAATGAATTACCTCTGGTTTATTAAAGTTCTTAATCGAGAACTTTGGAAGGATGGTAGAGTGAGTTTATCACGAAATAAAGGATTTGCCTCAATAAGTTTCTTGAGCTCCATCAGCATGATGTTCCTAGCTGATTTTGTATCTCCGTATTTGGAAAGCTGCTCATTTTGCCTGGCAACACAAAGTCTCACATAAAGAAAAAGGTCTCAAATGTTCCAAGCTATTACAAATGTTATCTGGTACCTGAAGTTCTCAAGAGTAAGCAAATGTGTAATTTCTTTAAACAATTCTTCATTGAATGATGCAAAGATTTTGAGGTCT
Organism: Sedum album; assembly: GCA_006409495.1. NCBI lineage: Eukaryota > Viridiplantae > Streptophyta > Magnoliopsida > Saxifragales > Crassulaceae > Sedum > Sedum album. The sequence continues at coordinate 105,698 of QZGG01000210.1, read as the reverse complement.
CTCACTAAAATTTCAGCAGCCTTTACTCGGTCCTGCCTGATAACAATCACAAAATTATCAATTTTAGCAGTGGCACATCCATAATAACTTGCTTCTAACTTCGAACATATATTTGAAAAGGTAGCATACTAAAGCTCAAGCATAAGCTAGAAACTAGATCAAGGAGCTTACTTGTCCAGAGCTTCAAGATACTTCTGTTTCCTTATCTCAAAAAATATCTTCATCGAGTAACGGTTATCTTCTACCTTGGTGAATCCACTCAGGTACCGCTCCACTTCATCCCATTCACCCACTATCACTTGATCTTCAAAATATTTCATGTTGAAGAAGAAGCCTGATTCTTGTTCTAATCTACAGGACCAAAAGGTTTAAAGATCAAAATTGTGGATTAAACAAAAGCCATCAGCACTACAGTTATTCAAATTTTGAACACGACCTCCACGGCTTCTCCTAATGTATCTGATTCAGTGTAAAACTACAATTTATAAAAGGAAACACACTTACTTGTGTACCGTTTCCTTGAACTTCTCCTCATCCAAGAACTGCAAAATCAGAAACACAAGTTCTCTACTTAAAGAGGACATCGCCCCCGCTGATCCTAAATGCTCCAGCTCAAAAATCTATAGTTATCAACCAAATCTTCTTTAAACAGCAATGCCCTAACTCAGCCTTGATCCACTCCAAACCCCACTCTCAGAAAAACACAGCTTTCTTTCAGAGCATTGAAGAACACATTAATCAATCCCTTGCTATCTCATCCCATCCATACATTCACCAGTAATCAATCACCAATCCAATCCACAAACTGCAAATTTTCTGTTTTCAAAAATCAACAAAATAAACCCCCACTACATAATCAAAAAGGCATCAAATTTGCAACACCCAGAAGCCAAAACACAAACAAAACTAACATCAACAACAACCCAGTATCAAAAATGAGAAAACAAACCCAGTTCACTAGTTCTAGGGTTAACATAGACAAAGAAGATGAACCCTAAAGGTGTCACCTTTTAGTCCCGGCTAGGCTTGAATGTCGTCCTTGTCAATCAATTGAAACATGGGTCTCTTTCTTCTTTACCAAAATGTAAGCATCGAGAAGGGAAAACAGGTTTAAAAAATCTATAGACAGTAAAAGGAATGAGTTAATGACCAATGTTTGTGCTTTTGTCAGCTGTCTTTTTCCTCTTTCTGATATTTTCTCTTTTTCCAAATACATCACCATTTAAAGATGGGCCCATCTCTAATGAGTACTGATGTGCAAAAAAAGAATGGATATTTCTTGCTACCTGACTTCTCTTTTGCCCAGTTTTGGCAACTCCCCCACTCTCTCACTTTTCAATTTCATATATCCCCATTCCTCACCTGAGTTTTATTTTCTAACTTAAAGCTAATATTCAGTTTGATCATTTTTGGTTTGATAGAACTGAGTTTGGCTTGGAATGGAATATGAGGTTGATAAAATCAAAATTCAAGTAGTATAAAGAACCTTTGAAAAATCAATTTTATTACAAGTAAATGCTGTAAATAGAAAGGATATGTCGGTTTTACTTTTTTAATATTTTTGAAAAATGTAGGAGTAGCACAAAAAGTTGAATTTGAAGCTGAGTTAGTAGTGTATGAAAAAGAGCAATAGACTCAGTTCAATAGTACTCCATCCGTCCCTAAATGTTTGTCCACTTTCCATTTTATGTGTCCCCTTATGTTTGACACTTTTGCATAATTCTCAACTACATATTTTACTTTTCTACTCATACATATAAATCATTTATTCTCAACCATGCATTTTATACTTTCTTTTTTTCTTAATAATCGTATTGGTTGTCATTTTTTACAAATAAATGGGACGGAGTGAGTAGAAAACACCCACAAAGCTACTACTACTTTACTACTAGTAGTAGTTAGTATTATTATTACTAGGCTACTTATTAAAATGGCATGTGGATTGTGGGTCTACTAGAAAACACCCACAAAGCTGCTGAAAATAATGATAGCCTCAAAATTAGGGGATATCAAGTCACTTGGACAACTTATGGTCCCTCTCCCCTCTTCTTTTACTGACCTCCAAGGCTCCAACCATGTTCTGTATTGCGTTTTCTTAATATGACCTTGTAGTTTCTGTTGGGTATACCATTTGGAATCAAATATGTGCAGCTAATGTCTCTTTTGTCCCTCTTTAAAGATAATTGCAGTGGCTTTTGGGTTGCATAGAAGGAATTGATTATGTGTCGGTATGCACGACTGGGGATTGACAAGCAAGAGTTCATCACTTGGGCATCAAGATGGTAATATTTCCTAAAAACAGATCTTCTGGAGACATGTTGATCAGAATGATAAATGCAAAATACTCCAGTCTTCATTTAGCATGCCTTGATTTGTGGAGGGCTCAAGCTGCCAGCACTACAATCAGGGTCTTATTCGGCAATGCAGCCATGGTTATGAATGTCTTCCAACCTAAGACCTTAGGAAGCACAAAGAAACCGGCAAGATTAGCTTGAGCACGCACTTTAGATGACCCAACTACTAACTCAAGCGACTGTCGCAATTATCAGGATAGTGGCATACACATTGTGGAAGCAAATCTATATATTGATATTTCAAGTGGCATGTGCAGCTCTGAAAGCTTCATTTAGCTTTACAAAGATAGAGATCGTTCGGAAAATAAAAATGATATATAAGTATGAGTCTACCACAATCCTTATTGAACTCGATAACACCATGTCAGCCTCGCAACTTCAGATAGATGGAAATAAAAGCAATAGAGAGCTATCGGCACTGAGTTATCCCACCAGTTGAGTCCCTTCCCCAATGGAATATAGATTGTCCTGAAAAATAGTGTAGTTAGAGTACAGCTTCATAGTACGATATACATTATTTACATCAGACTAGTGCTTAACATTTTACAATGATAAAGGCTTACCTCGGAAACACATGTAAAGATCACATACTACTTAATAGAGCATCCTATCTTCGAGTTACGGCTTCAGAGGTGAGAAACCCCATTTGTTCTGTAAGCTGATCCATATTTTGGTTTCTGTTCCATATTCCTCCATCTCCAGATGTTAAATCCAACTCGCGAGCAATCCCGTCATCAAGTACACTTGAGATCTCATCTGTTTCCCCTGTAAGAGGGCTTGTTGAAAGGAATTGTTCCCAGAAAACATCATCAATGCCAGGAAGTTTAGGAGCATCATCCACAATATTATCCGAGTTTGAATGAGTAGGACTTCCATCTCCAGCCAGCATCACGGGATGTAAAGAGCCCAACTTTGTTCCAGGCTCACCGAAAGTCGCATCTGGCAGGCCAATATCTTTCGGAATTCCAAGATGACCCATGCGGTCTGTCACGGCACAATTACCCCCACTATTGATCAACTCCAGTTCCGGATACTGGGATGGCTGCATCTGAGTAGCCAAAACATGAGGCGGAGAATGAATCTCAGTCGCTCCATTATGCACACTTTTTGGAGGGTGCCTTGGGCCAAACTGTGAAGACGACAGTGCTGACCTTGGAGAAACTTCAGCTAAAGTTACTCCAGATAACCTACTTGAAGATGTTCCACTGTCAAACGCATTTAATGAAGATGATGAAACATCATCGATCAAATACGCATCTGGTTTCCACATGGAAGACTCTCTCTGCGTTGATGAGTTCATATTTAAAATCTGCCGTAGCATTGCAGCTGCAGCCTCATTCAATAAAGGCTGAAACTTAGTTACCTGTCCATCTGGTGTCCGGTTTCCATAGTTGTTAAATATGGTCACTTCATCTTGATTAGGAAGCCGTCTCTTTTTATTGGAGCTGGTAATTTTCCTATTATTTTCATTTTGTTGTTGTATCAACTGCGACATAAACCCAGGACTCTGCATAGCCTTAGCAAGGAATGACATCATCTGTTGTTGTCGTTGTTCCATCATTTGAACACGCTGCCCAACAGTGTGCAACTGATGGTCGGTCGATTGATGCTGCTGCTTTAACCTAACAAGTTCCTGCATCAAAAGATTCTTGTCCCTTTTAAGTCTTTCAACCTCTTCCTCAAGCCCAAATTTCCCAACTTCCACACAAGTCCCCGTAGCAGTGGACTGAATTTGGGGTATAGGGCCATTTCCATGAGGAGCTTTTCTCCTATTAATAGTTCTGAGAAGATGTTTCTTACCCCTAAGAAACCCTTCGTTAGCAAATTCCCATCGATCTGGATCAACCTTCCTAAATCCCTACACACATTGAAGAGACCAAACAGTGCACTTTTCAAAAAAGAAGCAAGTTCCAACTTTACTTGAGATCAAAACATCAGACAAAATTCACACATGCGAAACAAGAGTTAGAAAGGTAACGCACTACATGAAAATTAATAAATGATAGCAACTAATGAGTCAGGAACCAGAATTTTCATTACAGTGCCAAGCCATACAACTTGAGAATAATGATAACACGAGTATGTAATATTTGCAAGATGCATAAACAAATTGCAATTGAAAAAAAGTTTGACGAGCAAAAATACATATAGATAATGTAACAGCATAGCCAAAGAGAAACACCATGTTAAGCTTCAAGGTAATACCTATAAAAAGAAGCTTCAAATCAGATAACCAACACATCCGAGTTTAAAAACTTAGAGCAACAAAAAAGATGCAGAAACAACTTTTCATGCGGACCGCCAAAAACAGTAGTGATATTAATTCCATATTACATCTAATCCAACAAATCTTTTCATTCAGAGGATTGTCACAAGATGCAAATGATCTGTTCGAGTTCCCTGACATAACTACAAGTACAAGCATCCATAGGAAAGAAACTATATTCTGAAAAATGCACCCAACCATTGCTTAATGTTGATTTTAGTTACAGATGAAATACCTCTAAACCCCTAACATACCGAGTCTCCGGATATCCATCCAACCCAATTACCCTTGTACAACAACAACCTAGGACACCAACAAACCTCAAAATTTAAGTCATCCGCAAAACATCAAAAACAAAAATAAAACTACAGAACTCAAACACAAATTGAAATGAAAAGATACTGATAAACAAGTAATTAGTGAACTCACGTAGGTATTCAACTGGCGAACAAAGCTAGAGAAATTACTATGCTTGAAGTATTTAGGCAAAAGCTCCCTTGAAAACTCAGCCACGTTAAACACCACAAAGCTGTTGTTCCCACCGCTCCACGACACTATTCCATCCGTCGAAGCGTCGTCCACCATATCATACGTCTTGCTCAAAAACGGCGGCGGTAGACTCGAATTCCCTCCACCACCACTCCTCCTCCTCCTCCACTATCCATCTCCAACCAATCAACCAAAGTTCGAATCTTTACAAACAGGGTATCTAAAATCAATCAATCCATCATCGATTCAACGACTCTACTTACTGTGAGTAAACGATCGAAGCGGAATTGTGTGCGAAACTGTGAGCGCGATCTGGAAGATCAAGGGCTGAGACGAAACCCTAGATTTCGGGAAAGTGAAGAGACTGTTGATACCTAGCGATTCGATGCGGGGTGGAAGTAAAGAAGGCTTCGCTGATTACTGCGTGCTGCGTTGTAAGTGGTCCTGCACACCGATGTTGAGGGCACACCGTCTTATCCTGCACTCCACTGTACCGAATCTTTTCCCGATAGGGTACAACATTTATCCTTAATTCCTTGTCGAAAGAATAATGACGTAATAAATAAATAATAAATAGAAAATCGGAAAATGAAAATGAAAATCTTCCTCCTATTATCTCTCTATATTTAAAACGCAAGACTCTTAAATTGACGGTTAACTTTGCGAAGCCACTTTTACATTCCTAAAATACCCTTCAATATCATTAAAAACTATATCACATATTAGTTGATTTTGATAAATTTGTTATTTTATAGTAACTTGAATAATTATTTATCAATTTATATGCACATATATTTATGTGCTCAAAGTACTAGTTATTAAGAATTGGGGAACCCATTCTAACGGTTATCTCCAATTCAAAACTGAAAAGTTGCATCCAATCCTTTAGATGTCCACGTCAATTCATTTCTTCACAACATTCAATAAAAAACCACCTAAAACCTCTTCACAACCGTCAATAAAAAACCACCTAAAACCCTTCCCTCCGTTCTCTACCACCTCCGCTGGCCATGAACAAGGAATATGATATTTTAGGTTCATTTGACTGGACTTTGCAACATTCAAGTTGGTCTGAAACATATTTCATTGCGTTTCTCTGCAGACAGGTTTTGTTCTCTGCTTTTTATGAAAATGAAAGTCAGAGAACAAAACCTGTATGCAGAGAAACGCAATGAAATATGTTTCAGACCAACTTGAATGTTGCAAAGTCCAGTCAAATGAACCTAAAATATCATGTTCCTTGTTCATGGTCAGCGGAGGTGGTAGAGAACGGAGGGAAGGGTTTTAGGTGGTTTTTCATTGAAGGTTGTGAAGAGGTTTTAGGTGGTTTTTTATTGACGGTTGTGAAGAAATGAATTGACGTGGACATCTAAAGGATTGGATGCAATTTTTCAGTTTTGAATTGGGGATAACCGTTAGAATGGGTTCCCCAATTCTTAATATATATATAGAAGTATTTGATTGAAACAATTTAGTAGTTGTCTTCTACTCAAATTGAGCCTAAAATTACCCCGTGTGCATCAATTTATGAAAATGAAAATGAAAATGAAAATGAAAATTAATTGAATAATCAAAACGTTGAGGCGATTTGGCGTGCGTCGATCTCTCGCAAAAGTCTTCCGGAGAGCTCAGATCGGTGCGTGCTGACGTTAGATTCGATTTTGTTCAGATTCGGTAAATTCTTGTCGATTATGTCGATTTAGTGTTGGTTGATTTGACAGTTTCGAGACTTTCTTTAATAAGAAATTAAGGGTTTTGGTCGCTTTGTGATTCGGTGGTGGTCGATCAATCGAGTTTTGTAGTTGAATTAAGGTTTTGGGATTTTGGAAATTTGAAAATGGAAAAGTGTGTTTCTTTAGTTGATTGCTTGAGGAGAGCTTAGGGTTATGGTATTGTGTCGTGTTGAAATTTGTGAAATGGCATTGAGGGAAGTTGGTGTATGGTGTTTGGAATCTTGATTGGTATTTTTCCTGTGTGGATGTGGTTGCAGGGGTGTTGTTGGCCGGAGGTGATAATTTTCATACTGAATCAGGGGGAACGAGCAAGACGAGTGAATTGTTCGGTACTGTACTCTTCTTCAGAAGGTTGCTCATTTTCAAGCTGCATCAATAGTTCTTGCTGTTGCGTTTCTTCCATAATTAACTAGCTATCAGTGTTATTGTGGTTATTGATGATCATGAGTTTTAGACATGTAGGTGATTTTCTACAGCTTGTAGAAGTTTCACAAGTTACATGGTTGACGTTGTGTAAATATATGAGTCTTTGGTTAGGGATTATCAGACGGTCATAAATGGTTGGCCTGAAAGCGTTACAGAACCCAGATATATCATTTAGGCCTGTTCTTCCTTCTGACAGACAGGTTCTTGAAAAAATTCATTCCGACGTTTTCCCTATAAGGTATGGGGATACACCCTCTAATTCGCTTCTTGATGAGAGGAACACGGTAAACTGTTTTTTATTAAATGCTGTTGGTTTTCAGGTACGAGCCTGAATTTTTCCAAAACGTTGTCGATGGACGAGATATAATATCATGGGCAGCTGTGGACCGCAGCAGGCCTGATGGTCTAAATGATGAGCTTATTGGATTTGTGACTGCTCGGATTATTTTGTCAAGAGATAGTGAGGTAAATCATCATGAAATTATTTTAACAATGTCCTGTGACTCTGGTCTGCCAGTTTTGTGAATATGATAAGTAAGACGGCCCTTTTGATATAATCCTTTGTTTTTAAAGTATGTTCAAAATATGCCACATCTTTTCCCTTTTCCTTTGATAAGTAAGACGGCCCTTTTGATATAATCCTTTGTTTTTAAAGTATGTACATAACTCGATAGTTGCAGTGTAAGGCCTATTGCTACATTAGTACATTTTATAAGACACTGTCACCTTTGTCATTTTTATCAGGCACATCTTTTCCTTTTTCCTTATGAGCTTGACAGTGTTAATTACTCTTATGTCTAATAAACTTAATATGTGTGAGCTTTTGCAATACATCACAGATAGAGGACTTGCTCCGAGCATCAAGATCAGATCAGGCACTATTATACATTTTGACCCTGGGTGTGGTTGAAGGGTACAGGAACAGGGGAATAGGTAACTTTGAAGCTCTACAGCCCAATATTTTCATCATTTCATTCCTAACCATGTATATGTCGTTAAGTTACTGAGTGTTGTGAATATCGTATTTTCAGCCTCTTCATTAATCAGAGAAGTCATCAAATACGCTTCCAACCTTTCAACTTGTCAGGCAGTCTATTTGCATGTTATTTCTTACAACAATCCTGCCATTCTTTTGTACAAAAAACTGGCATTCAAGTGTGTGCGGAAGTTATATGGTTTCTACTTCATCAACGGTCAGCATTATGATGCCTACTTGTTTGTATACTATGTAAATGGCGGTAGATCTCCCTGCTCCCCATTGTGAGTCCACTATCCATAGCCTTTTATCCATTTTTCATACACTTGAACCATTCTACTCGCATCAACTATAGCCTCTAACACTTATTTTTTAGCAGAGAATTTGTTACCGTCATGGTCACATACATGCAAAGTGCTCTCAAGTCGATACTGGGAAAGATGAGCAGGCTTGAAGAGAGATTTTCAAAATGGCCAAAAAATAGAGATAGCGGTCGGTCCCTTGTTACATCCAACATTAGAAGACATAATACCATTGAAGATGCAGACTGTGAGTACGTCTAGCAAAGCACATTGTGCATTGCAGTTTGCTTTCATGGTTCACCGATACAGTGAATGGAGATTTACATTTACCCCCAACTTTCCGTCTCAAACATGTCAGTAGATGTTGTTTAGATTAGGTGATGTGTTTGTGTTCGAATGTCAGGTTCATGATCAAGGAATGTGATCTCAGCAGCCCGGCCAATCATTCTCCGACATCATGACATAATCGTTTCAATTTAGACTTTGATACCTGTGCTGTCAGTAAATGACGTACAGCTTAATATTGCAAGAAAACCTCAGTTTACACAAAATAGTCAAAACATAAAACGGCGAGTTACCTGTCTCTCTACTATTTTATCAACGAAAAAAAATTCGTCGCTAATGGTTAATGATCCAATGGACGAATCCCTATCCAGTCGTCGAAATCCGACCGCCGGAGCCAATCTCAGATCCTCAGCTTAAAGTCGAACAGGTTGCTGTCGTTATTGGTATTTTCAGCATTTCTTCGAGTAGCTTTGATCTTGTACGGCGAGTGGCAAGATGGTCATATGGAGGTGAGATACACATATACCGATGTCGATTATCTCGTTTTCTCCGACGCAGCGTCATATGGATCACTTATGTAGCTTCATTCTTCTTGGGGAAAGCTTCTCTTCTCAGCTGCAGCTGCAGGTACCAATAAATGCTGGTTCTTTTTTGTTATCATATAGTTTGTTGAGTATATGTATTGTGAATTGTTTTTTGTGTAGATTTACTTGTGGGATTGCTGATTCACAGTATTCTAAAGTTGAGGAGAGTGCCGGAGAATTTATGTACTTATTCGGTAATGGCATGGTTGTTCAACCCTTTTACATTCACAATTGGAACTAGGGGGAATTGTGAGCCGATTGTGTGTGCTGTGATTCTTTGGATCATAATATGCTCGATAAAAGGTATTTTCTTTTGAGGAGAGTTTCATGTTTGTGTGATATGATGGGAGTAGCATATCCAGCATGTCTTGTCGGCTTCATTCCTTCGGTGTATTAGTTATATTCTTTATCTTTATGGTTTCAGGACCTATTGGAAGAGAACCATGCATGATTTTATTTATGGTTACTTCAGAATTTTGGATTTGAGCAACATGTGATTCAATGTGTAAGAAAATATGGTATGCAGTTGTTGACAGTATATTCCTACCATTGTATTGTATGATTATTTGATTAGCTCTACTGGTCATGGATTATATTTCAAAGAAATGGTATGTTCGCTGTTGTGTTTGAAGGATTCGTGATCGCGAGTGTTAAACTTTGTAAAGCTTGGATTATTTCATTGTACTGGTTCATGATTCGTTCAAGAAATATTAGCTGAACTTTTACTTAGAAGTCTTCTTTTTGGGTACAAGTTGATAGTTGAAATGATGTGGAAATTGTCTTGTCCTCGGATGATTTGCAGTTGTGAGATGACTTGTTTTCATTCTGTTTGGCAGTGAATTTGTCCCAAGCTGCATGCTGGTATGGACTTGTTGTACATTTCAGAATATACCCCATCATCTATGCCCTGCCTATAATCCTTGCTATTGATCCATGTCATTTTCGGTACAGCCAAAAGCCTTGGGGTTCTACGAAGGTACTAGTGTCCAACAAAGAAGTGGGCCTTTTCATTTGGTTTGATTTGATCTCCGCTTCTGTTTTCTTCTTCACGGGCCTCTTCGTCTATATGTACACATGGGATTTTTTGCAAGAGGCACTTCTGTACCATCTCACTTGAACAGATCCAAGACATAACTTCTCCATATATTTCTACCACATCTACTTGCAGTACCGGTATGAGATTTCTGTCGAGGAGAAACTCATCTCTTTCTTGCCACAAATTATTGTACAATTAGTTGTCTCTCTCCGTTTTGCTCAGGATCTCCCCTTCTGCCTTTTTCTTCAGACTGTCGCATCTGTGGCATTCTGTAAAGTTTTAACTGTCGTCATTTTCTTTCCTTTGACTGCCAATATATATTATATCTGCCATATTTAATTTAACAAAAATGCTTTGAACAGTTACTGACAGCACAATACTTTGTCTAGTTCTTCTGTTTGTTGCCATTAATCCTCCTTTGGTGTAAAATGAGAATGAAATGGAAAGGCATATGCTGTATTTTCACATGGATGCGAGCTCAGATGCACTGGCTTATGTGAGGTTATCTACTTGTGTTCAAGGGTAAGAGTGTCTTCCTACAGCTGTGGGTGTCGAGTTTGGTGTTCCTAGCTGCCAACACATCCGTTTTAATTTCAATTTCTGGCACCATGAAGAATGTCCCATTTTTGTGCATTCAGAGCAACATGTTTATCAGGTCTGGAAAAAGTGGGAATGAATTGTGGATAGCGTTTATGTATATAAAAGTGATGTGTTATCCCTGGTGGATTTGAAGACAGGTTGAACTCTTTTCTTCTGTGTTTGATAGTTAAAAATTGGATGTTGCTGTTTTTTTTGCACTGGGGGCACACAACTCATGATTATGGTAATCAAAGTCTTACAAAAGTTATAATTTATTTAAAATACAAGTGTTGGAGGATTAACCAAACTCCATTTTCAGACCCATGAGTCCAGGACTCCTGACTACAAGTTGTGTGTCCAAAGATTATTTTCAGGTAGTGCAAACGCAACGCATTGCTCTGGTGTTTTACCTGTAATGTGCACACAGTCAGATGTTACATGTTAGTACGACTGTATGAGACTAAAAGAAAATCTGCACTGCATAGAGTATATCCCACACGACGAGTTCAAAAACATTCAGTGAAATGGATGAGATGCTAAGCAAGGATACTTAGAAATTGTTGTTCAATGGATCCACCACCAGCATGGTTGGCAAACACATTTTTTCATTTTCTCATCAATTAAAGCATTCAAATATGAGACACTGAAAATGGTTACAACTGGCAGTGAAAACACTGAAAAGTTCATAGGCTGTTGCAGGAAATATAGTGTAAGTAACTTCAACAGTTGATATGTTTCAGCCCTAACAGTAGCAACCAGAAAAACAGCTAAATTCACAAAAAGGCCAAGGAACCCATGAAAAAATAAACTTGTAGACAGTGTCACATTGTACGATTCATATGAGAGAAGCACGAAAGACACATCACAAAAAATAGGCATTAGTGCAGTTGATATAGCTTATCAATTGCAAATGGGTTGATACTCCAATGAAGAACTACACAAACGGTACAACAACAACAAGAAAAGACGAGACGAATGAAGTAGCTAAAATGAGAATTGACTTACTTTTAACATACGGAATGTGTATTTGGTGAGAAGATCGCATCAGTCTTCGTCGTAAGAAACATGTGAACTTATCTTGCATCCAGGGGCAGCAGGATCCTCAGCTCCGCAACAGTCGTAAAATTTAGCCGCATAAGGTGGATCATCAGGTCCTAGTTCATAATACCTCCACAAACACAAAATCAAGAGTTAATTTTGAATATCATTGTTTGATTGGATTTGATAATAACATGAGCGAATGAAAAATGCATGAAATTGGGACACAAAATGGCTGATGTGTAGATAATCAGAGAGACACAAGCAGATTGGAAGGGATCAAAATTAACAAGATATTAAGAAAGAAATCTGAATGGGGGAAAACTTTTTTTGATCGTCGTGACGGCGGCAGACGAAGAAGGAAGGATGAAACTGGCAGGAGGAAGAGTCGTTGTGTGAGTAGGTCTGTCTACACCTCTTGCATATCTTCTCTGCTATCTTTTTCTTGCTGTCCATCGTCGCTTGTTTCTCTTCTGCTGCGTCTTCTCCCATCTTCTCTTCGTCTGATACATTTCTTTAGCGACGAAATGATCAGAACGGGTTCGTTGCTGAATATGATGATTAGGAAGTGTTACAAACTTAAATTTTAGTATCAATTTCTTCTTCACCACATTAACAATACCACTGTAAAAGACCTACACTTGGAAAATTCTTAGTCCAATCTGTCCAGAGGAATTTCAATTTAAATACATTTCCGGTACAACATAGACACGTAGATCAAGTGTCCTCTGATTTATTACAGGTTTTGTATGGAGGAAAAGTGACCTGATAATTGAATAAACAGAATTACATAATTTGCCATCATCTTGCAAATGCAAACTCTCAGTGTATATTTGCTTAAATGGTGTCTTCAGACCTGCAAGAAACTCGCATACTTGGCTCCTAGGAAAAGCCTCTGAACGCAGAGAAGAGCATTCTTGGTGACCTCAGCATTCTCGTGGTTCATCAGTTTCATAACTCGATCTTTTGCCTTAAGATCAGTCACAATGATTCGACCTGCTGGGTGGTACTGAATGAACTGAGACAGATCAAAGCATGCAACTGCAAGAGCCGCGGATCGCTCGATGTGTCCATGATGGTGATAAGGACCCTAAGAATCTACAATAGGGACACAAGTCTCAGTTCCATGACAAAGGAAACATATTTGAAAACACAAGAGTAAAATATTATTTCGATATTACCTGAAAATCACCCTCTTCAAAGTGGGTAATGTTGTCACGCCAAAACAGAGGATCTTTATGCATGGGAGACCAGTCGAGATGGCCTAGAAGAACCTCTTGCTTGTACTTGTCAAAAGAGCTCAACTTCTTAATGTTATCTTTCAAACCTTCTTCAAGCTGGTTTAGAGTCTCCAGCAAATCCTGCATAGTAAGAATCAGCTAATCACGAAATCAAGTAGAAGGGCATGCCTAAGAATTGAGGGGTACTCCTAGACAAAAAAAATTAAGAAACACTTACAAGTTCAATGAGAAAGCAATATTTGAATGAGAATTTAGAGATATATGTGATATTTTGTGAGCTGTCTGAATTTTCTTAATATTTTGTACCCAGCTTCAAATTCAATGCATATCTGACCTCACTAATTTGCTCACCTCATCACTCCATGCCTGTGCTTTCAAGCTCTGAACAATTTGTGGAAGCCCAAGGTCGACCATTTGAGCGCCAAATGTCCCTTTGTTGAGCAAATTCCTGAGTGTCAAGACAACAACTCTGACAACCTGCCATTACAACGCAGGAAGCGTGTGACGATCCAGAAACAGGTTTTAAACATGTAACAAGGAGCTGACTCAGGCTGCTTGAACATTTCAAAATGCAAAATGGCCATGTCTTATTATCTCACCTTTTCCTTTGTTGAACCCTTGACAACATCAATCAGTCGTGGCAAGGCTCTGGAAGTGGCGAGAAACTCAACAGCTGGCTCATAAAAAGACAAGAGCCAAACACAGAGACAAGTTTCGTACAGAAGCTGTTTAGAGGTTAAAATACATTTATCAGTAACAGGCGACAATTGCTTGAATTCCATATTAGCATGTAGATTGTTACCTGGATGGACTGCTGAGTGGACGCTGGTGTAATCAGAGGAATGAGCAATTTAATCCCATCTGCCTGAACAAAGGAAGATCTCACAACAGGTTCCTTCAGTAGGGTGGCTAGAGAGCTTATTGCCGTTGGAATGCCGCGAGTAGGATGGGAAGGATTCTTGAGCTGATGTATTTGAGGATGCGAAAAGAAATCAATGAAACATGGGCATACCGCAAAGCATAACACCAGAGATAAGTGTGATAACTGTTCAATAATTCCATTTTGTCTAGCATATTTAAAGCTTCTATAACTTTTTCAACAGTGACCAGCCTCCAACTGGTTCGTGGTGATTATGTGGGGGAAGTAAAGAAGTTCACATATTGTTATAACCTGACACTAAAACACACCTGTGCACAAAGCCAATCCACTAATCCTTTCAACACATCATCAATTGTAGTGTATTCCTTTTTTGCTTTTGAGGACTCTCCATTCTGAAGAGATGCATCCCGAGCCTTTGGCCTTGCACTAATTTCATCCGAATAATATATAGATGTAATCGTGTCAATGAAGATAGAATATTTCTTAAAAATATATTCACCCTTAGAAGATCTCCACGTTTGTTACCTTACAATTAAACCAAGTATTCTGCAGCTTTTTTCTTGTATGAACCAGTTACCCCTCCATAACAATCTGAGACGTGGAGAGAACAGCTTAGTTTTGACTTTTGCCATGTGTATCTAGCTGTCCAGTATACCAGGTCTATAAATATCCTTTTTTGTGATTAACCATCATGCGGCTAGCCCGAGGGTATTTGCTGCTTAAAAAATGATGCTTACATTGTTTTGTATCTTAGTCATACGTTCACAGTCATCAGATTCCACCTTGAGAAACATATAATGCAGTGAATCAACACAATGGTAAGTGGTTACCTTAAGAAAGGTTCATAAACATCATCATTTGCAAGAGCCTCATCATGAAATAATCTGGCACTTTTCGGATTAGCTAAAAAAATTGAACAAAAATGTTAGTCAAGAACTATAACACGACTTTGGTGAACCAATGAGATTGTGTTACCTGTAAGCATTTCGTCGACAAGAGCCAGTACATATTCCACAGTTTCTTCCTTCAATATGTCACGCAAAATGCCAACAAATAGGCGAACATAAGCGGGGCCATCCTGTCATGAGTTCCACAGGCTATCATAAGTGCATCAAGAAAATACATATAGCCAGGATGTTTAAAACCTTCTACTAGGTCAGCTACATCTAGTCATATATAACCAAGAATAGGTGTACAACTACAAACCTTCTACAAGCATAGGCATGATATAATTTGGACAGGTGATAAATATAAGTAAAAATAATCACAAAGATCAAGGATAAGCAGTGATTACATCATCCAACAATGTTGCGCGATAGCTTTCAGATCGTTTATCATAACGCCTAAGAAGTTGAAGGCTAGTCCCTGAGATCAGCTTAGTTGTCATGTACGTCTCCCATGGAATATCTCTTTTTAGAACCTTCACGAAGGAAGAAAAAATTATTAGAACTTAATTTTTCTTCTGCATTTCAAATGTAACCAAGAACACCAAAATATGTGGAATACACAGTGTAGACTGTATAGATTGCAACATGTATCGTTTGATAGCTTATATGGCTCAAGATCACCCATCAATAGTGTAACTTCAGTATAACATAATGAATTATTCTCATTCACTGCAGAAACCCATAATCTTCTTCTTAAACAATTATATGCAAACTGCAATATCATAACTTAAGAAACATTCTGAAGTTAGCCTAACAACTGTGAACAAAATACCTGTTATAACCAAAAGCCAACAAAAGGAGGTTGCAAGCCAGAAAAAGCTATCAGAACCTAGTGAGCAAAATCAATTTTTCTTCATTCTACGCAACCAATCAATATCTTCTAGCAGCACCTTACTATTATATAAGGCATTCACTTCCTTTTTAAACCCTGTCTAGTGTCTACTATTACTGGATACAATTGCATACCCGGCACATTCCCGGAAGAATTATTTGTGATTTACAAACCACCAAATTTGGTACATTTTCAGGGTAGCAGCAGCAATGAGTTTGGTTTTTATACCTCAATGAAAAAGTGTACTACCCTACATTGCAGACAATATGAATCTCTTGTCTTTAAATCAAATCAAATCAAAACTAGTATACGTAACAACCTGCTCGGCGCTGAGTTCCGCTTGCTCAATCGCCATCTCCGGTAATCAATCCAGATCAAACCTGAACAAAACAACAACCAACTTAGCCATCGCGATACAGAAAATTAGGAAATCGACGATCGTGATAATCGCGTAAACGAGTGTGAGTCAGACGCACGTTGTTGTCGTCTGGCGAGTTCGGATCGGATTTTGCGACTCGATCTTCGAGATAGTGTCTCGTTGATTGAAGCCAATGATGAGATGATAATCTGCGAACGTGGCGATCTGGTAGATTTTTGTATTTACATTCAACTTGTGTGGCTTTTTTGTGATTTTATTTTCATTTTGAAAATTAGAAAGAGGTCCTCGTAGTTTTTAAAATCCATTTTTAGTGAATATATATTCGGTCCTATTTGATGATGAAAAATAAGGATATAAATCTGGTACACAAATTAAAAACAAGTGCGTGATGTTCTGGTTTTCCTGACTTTTGAAAGGAATCTGAACTGTTGGAAAAAAATCAATTGAGACGTGTAAAATGATGATTATAATCGTTGATTTTTATTAATTTTACGATTAGTAAGAATATCCAATCGTGATTTTTATATATATAAATTTAAAATTAATCACACTCGTCAAACTTTAAATAATCTAAATAATCAACGATTAGGATCATTTTTTACGGTCCTATAACTTGACAGCTCGACATACCAAACAAGAAATAAAACCTGAAACCAGGGTATGAAATTCAAAGATACTCAACGGAGCAGGTAGATTTATAACACAAACTTGTTTTCATTTTCTAGAGAAATGGAAACTATAAAAAGGTATACAGAAGCTTCTACAGAACAAAAATGAACTATAAGTAAATACGAACACCAATGTGCTTCTACAGAAGCTTGTATAGACAGATATTAAGCATGTCCGCAAACTGTTTCACGACACTAATTACGCATTTGGAAAGATATGGTTAAAAAAGTTCATGATATTTGAGGCTACGACCTTTAATAGTGCAGCACAACCGCATCAAATGGAGCTCTATGAGGTGTTCCTTTCCTTCTCTTTTTGCGTTTGTTATCGGGATTTGATGGCTTGGGCAAGGAGGAAGAGAGGCTTTGAATAATGTTACTCTTGCTTGTGCCACTGCTTGAGCCATCTGAATTTGATACATTAGCGTTATTAGGCATTTCTTTCTTTTCAAAGTTCTTTGACGATCCAACAACCTATGTATTTGAAGAAATCAACAATAAATTCACACATTTAATGACATATTGAATTTAAAACGACAAGTTGGATATATAATATCGATAGGTATATTTACAAAAATGAATATGCAAATTATAAATTTAACATCCAACTGAAGCATAAAATGTGAAAATAGATGAGACTCAAAATACCTTGCAGGAAAGAGAGCAGAATAAGAAAGAGTCTAGAAGACTGCGATGGCAGACTTGGCAATATTTGGTAACCCCTTTACCAGGCTTGGGCTGAGGCCTCTCATTCAAAAACACTATTTTCGCACTATTGATTGTATATGTCTGAATATCGGCAATGTCGACATGCTTCTGAATCTCTGACACCTTTATGACATTATGGTAAGACGATCTTCTTATCTGCCGTTCACCCAACGAAAATCAGTTTCGACGCAATCTTACACTCGTTACAACTAGCAGTATTCCTAAATCCGCAAATCACGTATGACTTGATATTCATGACAACCAGGCTTTATAGAGGAACAAATTTGCCCCACATTAATTATCATACAAAACTGACCAAAAATCAAACAATGCGTAACAATTATTATTCAGGATTTCTGAAATTCTCCTATATCAAACCAAATAAAAAAACTTCTAATTCCCCATTCGGATCACAGTAAAAAGTGTCCAAAATCGAACACCCCCGAAACAAAAACTAAACATTTCATGATTTATAAACACACCCTGAGTATAGCATTATCATAAGAGACACACCGCCATAACCCACATTACATAAAAATCAATGTAATCAATCAGCATTCTACAAATCAAAATGTATCAGTTTCAAACACGCAAAATCCCCATCCGAACACAATCAATCCAATGTGTGCAAAACATCTAAAAAGTGAACACCAGACACTAGTTCAATCAAAACCCAACACCCAAATGCAAAAAGAACAAACCTGAATAATCCGATGACCCTCATGCGACCCCAAACACAACGAGCAAAGACCGCCATTGACACAGTCAAAGCAGAAAAAATTGCACTCACATTTCTGCTGTGACATACAATGCTCTTCACATTGAACAAAAAATTTAGTCTTCAACAACGGCAGAATCCACGGAGGCCATTTTTCACCGCATTCCTCCTGAGTCAGATCGTCCAAGCCCTAGTGACAAAAAATCAAAAAGTTAGGCAAAAGTGAATGTCAATGAAAGTAAACGCATTTTGGAGAAATGGGTTGGAACGGAAATGGGTTTACCGTGAAATGGGAAGTCATGGTGGAAATGGGTGGTGGGGAGCGGAGGTTTGGTGGAGGAGAGGGTTTTGAGTCGGTCGAAGTTGAAATTGAAACGGTGGAGAAAATGAGGAAGGTTTGGACGGACGACGACACTTAAAGACCTTTTTGAACTTTTTATTTTTTATTTGAAATTATTTTTGAGTTATGGGTGAGTGGTTGAGAATGGTTGTCTACTTTATTTTGTTTATTTATGTATGTATTTATTTTTACTTTAACTTTTGTTGTTTGGATTTTAATTAATGGAAAAATGATTTTACTATTATGGTTTACCCACCAAAAAAATTATTTGAGAATAAATAGTGTAATTTTTTTATTAAATCCGAAAGTGGGATTAAATTCTAGGAGGACATTAAATAATCGTGATACAGAAGGATAAAATTTCAACTATTGATTTGATTAATCTGACGGTTGAAATTCAAGTTGAGTTTTGATTAAAATAAGCGGTTGAGTTTGCAAAATACACGGACAGTTAGATTTGACGATTATTTTTAATTTAAATATTATCAGTTAGATTGATAAAAAATCAACGATTAAAATTATGTTCTACGAAAATATAAGTGTATGCCCTAAAACCTTCGGAAGTAAAATTAATTGCTTACTGATAAAGTTGGGAAGTGTGTCTTCTCTTATTAACATTCCGAGTATATTATTGTGAAAGTTTGGATTTGGGCAATTACTTTAATGGCTTTCTTAAACTTTTGTAAGAATGTTTTTTTGAAAGAAAAAATACGAAAGGCAATGAAATTCCATCAAAAAAGCAAATTTAGGTCAAAACTAACACAAATGATAAATAGGGGTTACAAATTACAGTCAAGAGTAAGGATCCAGATGGACAAGTTACTTTTGTAAGACGGAAGAACGCGATCTCAACCGTTGATTTTGATTGATCTGAAGGTTGAGATTAAGTTGGTTTTTAATTGAAATAGGTAGTTGAATATGTAAAATACACGGGCGGTTGAGAATGACGGTTATCAATCTCAACCATTAGATTATTAAAAATCAACGGTTGAGATGATGTCCTACTGTTTTACAAATAAATGCATGTCCTCATTGATCTCTATTCTTACGGTCTATTCCCAACTATAAAAAATGACAAATAAATAATTCCAGCTTTCTCTAGCTTCTCTCTTATTTCTCCGCATTCTCAACTACTCTCGATCACTGCTCCGGGGTGGAGAGGAGATTCTTCTCCTTTACGGATGATGTATTTCTCTTCCTCCACCCCAAGGTGCTCCTTCCTTCGGATATTATTCCGCTTCCTTGCCGCCGCCTAGGCCGCATGCATGTAGCCGATTCTCGCATCATTGGACTCCTCAACCTTCCATCGTCACATGCATGTAGCCTGATCGTCTTAGATCGGT
The DNA here is from genome assembly GCA_006409495.1 of Sedum album. Taxonomy (NCBI): domain Eukaryota; kingdom Viridiplantae; phylum Streptophyta; class Magnoliopsida; order Saxifragales; family Crassulaceae; genus Sedum; species Sedum album. The sequence goes on along the minus strand of QZGG01000210.1, from coordinate 85,574 downwards.
CTCGGTTTGTTTCTAAATAAATGTTTGTTTAATGTGTATCGTTTAGATTTCTTTCGTTATGGATTCTGCCGGTCATGCGTGTTATGCGGCTTTATGCTCCGAATAAGGCTTTATGCTAGACGCTAGTGGGTTTCGATGGTGATGGTGCCGTTATTGGCCTGGACTTTTAACTGTTGAGTTAAGAGGAGACCAAAAGTGTAGTGTCGTCTCAAACTTTGAACCATCGTATATGTTTCATCTTGTAATCATGTCAAGACTTGTATTCTTCTCATGATTTAATGAAATGTACCCACTTTGATCAAAAATTGACAAATAAGGAGCATGTTTCAAAAATCAATCATCAATTTTTATCAAAAATTATTTTAATTCAATAATAACTGGTTATTTACATTAAATTATTGATGTAGTAAATCTTATAATAAATTTGTATGTGATATGTGAAATAAATGTTTATTTATTGAATTAAAATAATTTTCAATAAAACCCACCATTAATTTGTCATTTTTGTCATTATGAATAATTTGATTTTCAATTAAATTTAGGATTTATATGCACAAATTGTAAGGATTGTTGACTAAAGTGGTTACTGATATTGACCATTGGATTGATGCATATCAACAGTTATAATCGCATCCCACCATCTTATATAATTGATGATGTCTCACATGAACTTCTCCCTCTGTTGATATCAATTCATAACCCATTTTTTAAAATTTTCTTTTTAACTGAAATTTATCTTTTGATGTTAGTTCATATTTCATAGCTCATATTTTTAATTTTCCCTTTATAAATATATTGTTTTGGAATTAAGTGTAAATGTCTACTTTAGTGTCGCTGCAAAAGACAGAAAAGGTGGCGCATCTAGTCTAATTGGCCCATTCTTTGACAGTGGTGTGAAACCCAACAAGCATGTTTGTAAAGTTGAAGACACTGTCAATTTCCTTCAAAACTCGTGTTTTCTCCGGTCTACCCTCTCCCACGAATACAACCAGGGCCAACTGGCCAAGTTGACTTAAAGAGAATAGATGGAGTTATAAGGTGCATATGAAGATCTGAACAACCTGAAATGAGAAGAATTTTCAGTCTGTATCGAACGCTGATTTAACTTTTTTGTTCTACAACAATTATTGGCTAGCAACAGTAGGCAAATTCCTTCCCTTGAATGCGTAATGTGACTTTTGGACAGGTAACTTTAGAACTCTTGGCCAATTGCTCTCAAATGTTTACACTTTTGAGCATAAATGCTTCATCAAAAAAACAGGGAACGTGTCACAACAAAAGTTCAACTGTGGCACAAATTAGCAATACCTCAATTAACATCTTCAACAACTTGGTTGCCTGAAAAAAGACCCTCCCGTCGTTTAGAGAAGCCGCCGTTGTCTAGGCCTGAACCTCTGTACTTGAGCTCGGACGGATTCCTAAAACTCGAATCACCGGACGAAGGTCTTGGGTTCAGATCAGTTGAGTCTGGTCTAAAAGAATTGGCTGATCCACCAGAATACCTTGACGGGGAAGCATATCTCCTCGAAGGCCCTCTGAGACCAGTTCCACTTCTGAGGTCCATCAGATCAGTGTTTTTTGCAGCAGAATTGGCAAAAGGTCTCTCATCTGTGTTGGATCCGAGTGGAGCCGCTGCTAAAGTTGAAGCAGAAGTAAAAGGGTTTAGAGAAGGGTCATCTGGACCCCAAGCAGTAAGAACTTGTTTCTTCTTTGCGAAGAAATGCCATGCTGCAAAAAGGAAAATGATGAAAAATAGCACCGGGCTTGTCCATAAAATGTTGCTGGATTCGCTCTTGAAGATGGGGAGGTTCGATCGGTATAATCCCACATAACCATCACCGAGACCAATCAAGACAAGCTTTTCTTTATCACTCGCCACCAAAGGTGTAATTACCTTGCTAGGGCTATCCAAGTCCATAGCCTGATTATTCAAAAATGTAGCCCTGATCTCATCAATACCCGCGGAGAACAAAAAGCGAGGGCTGCCTGCCCTCACATAATGCGGAGACGAAACATTATACACAAAAACTTTCTCTTGATTGACAACCAGTAAATAGCCCTTGATTGCTTGAAGGACGAGAGGTTCTTCCATTTCAAACTTCCTTTTTGATCGGACTCGGCATTTGAAGTTCAACACATCCCCTAGCAACAAAACATGAATCAACTCACCCTCCGATGTAAACCCATACGCTTTGGATCTCTCAGCAGCATCGAAAACATAACTTCTTACACGAGAACGGTTCAATCCTTCGCATTCAGACTCCTTAACCTTCAGAGCCCTCAAGTCCAATGACCCAGCTCCTGTCTCAGTCAAAAACAGAAGCCGCTGCTTCAAGAAAACTATAGGCTTGCTACTCGGCACCACCGACCCATAAAGCATCCCATTCTCCCTATAAATTTTAATAGCTCCGCTACCATCGACTGATAAAATGTACCTCATCCTCCCAACATGGTGAACTTCTAAAATTGTAACTGCAGCTAATACATCATCATATGCGTTGACGGATCCATCAATGTCTCTAACATACTCCATCATCAGCGAACTCCAATCCTCCCCACCGGATGCCTCCCAAACCCTGTGCATGTTAACCTCCCCATTCCCATGCCCCGTTACCACCACACTCTCATTTTTATAAACCGATAAGTACGACACCATCGATAAAATAGGCGAATGTGACGTGCTATCAAATTCAAACGAAACATCTCCATTTCTCATAAACACATAAATTCTCCCTTTCTCATCCCCCACCGCAAAATACTTATTAAGCCCTTCGAAGTCCTTAAACGGCAATACATCCACACAAGTCGCCTCTGAATCCAACTTCACAGCCGCCTCAAACACAAACTTCTCCGACCAAAAAGGATTATACTTTTTCACCGAAAAGGCCCTCTTCTCCACCTCACCGTCAAATTCAACACCCTTCTCCACTTCCCTAACCTCCCTAATCACACCTTTCCCCTTCGCCTTTCCAACTCCAACCCTCCTAACCTCAATACCACTGGCCTTATCCAATCCTAACCCTAATCCATCCTCAAACTTCTCAAGTATTTCAACAACAGGCAACCACTTGGCCTCCAACCTCCCAACAATCTCACTCAAATTCATCACTAACTTCTCAAGCTTCCTAATCTCAACCTCCTGCCTATCCAACACGGACCCAACCCCATCACCACCGTCACTAATCTCACTCTCAGCCCTACACCTAAACTCCAAACCAATCACAAACACTACAAATAAAACTACCAACCTGCAATTCCGACAAGCACCCATTCCAAATATCCGTGTAAAGAACAACTTCCAACTGTAAAGTAACCGTCTTTTGTGATCTTCAATCGAAGATCAGATCATCAGACCTTAGCTGACTCCCGCTGTAAGAAACTGGGCGTGGAAACATGTAAAAATTGGGACTTTATGACATGTAGTTGACGTTGAAGGATCTGGGGTTGAATATCGAGCAATGGGTTACTTTTGGTCCATTTCTTGTGTGGAGATTTTTAGGGCAAGAGATCTGCGTTTTCCGACATAAACAACTGATCAGATTATGTCAAGGATGCAGCTGTGGGATTCGCTACCCTGCGGTACGGTTCACAATAAGTTACAGTAGGTATAATTATTAACTATTTAATTTTTTCCAAAAATATAATTTTTGTGTGAAAAAGCCCAATGAGCGCAATATCTGGAACTATACTGCGTCGTTTTGGAGGATCAGTAACGATGGCACCTGTGCCTGACACGTGGCGAAACGGAGATGAAACAAAATCGTGAAGAGGTTAGAATGGAAGTGAAAACAAGAGCCGCCATTTTCATCGCACTCAAAAAAACCCTCTCAACAAAAATTGCCAAATTGAACCGAAATCCTTTCGTTGACCTCAAATTGCATAACTCTCTCAGATTCCGACTCTTCAAAACCCTAATCCACACCACCAACCAGTCTGCTAACCGTTCTCTTTCGTATCAGATTCAGATCGCTGCCCGTACGGTGTCGTTTTTCAGCCCTAGAATAATCCAGTTCGGACATCGGTGCCTCCGATTCAGGTACTTGTAATGCGTGTTTTTTTACTTGAAGCACTCGATGTGTTCAGATGGCTTTGATGTGTCTGTATATGGAATTATCTGGTTTGTGATTGTTAGATTCGCAGTGTGCGGCGGTGGTTGGATTGTGACTTTGTTGGCTGTGGTTTTGATTTTTGAAGGCGGAGATGCCTATGCGATTTGTGTTTGTTTATTTTTTATCTTCTCGTGTTGGTGGTTAAGTATTTGGTGTGATTAGGAAGTTACTGGACACTTTGGGAAACATATTGTTTTCGTTTAAGTAGTTGACCAGCAGGATGTATTTGTCTATTTAATTTTTGGAGTCGTTGTCGCTGTTGTTTTGGACTTATGGTTTGCAGTTGTTTAGTAATTTCATTTTTGATATTAGTCTCTGCTATCTTTTGTGACTGGATGTGTGGTGTGCGTGCTCTTCTTATTTCTAGTAGATTAGATAGGTTGCTTATCTGACATGTGTGTCTTTGTTTTTGGTTTGAACATTACTTTTATACGTAGATTAGATATTTTGTGATTTAATTTAGATTCATGACTTGACTAGTAATTATTTGGGGAAGATTTGTGTTTACAGATTGCATGTTGGTATTGTACATTTTAAGCTTTTTGCCGCCAAGTGTGACTGGATGTGTGCTAGTGCTTATTGGCAGGATAGAACAAGTTTTTTTTGCTACGAAGGCGTTTGATTTCTTTTAAGATTATAACTATAAGATTGATTGATGTTTTTTAGAAAAAATTGGTGTTATGAAAAATGATTGATATGCTTTCTAATTCAATCTCCTTTATGTCATTATCAGATATTTAGATGGAATGGTGTTAAGTAATTTCTATTGAACTGTTACGTCACTTAAAGAATGACTTCAAGAACAAATGGGATGGCTAAAGCTCAGGATTCAAGACGTTCTCAGGCTGAGAGGCCGCACTGGGTTTTAATTGCAGGCGGCGCCTTGTTGAGTTCCTTGTCGATTCGTCTTGGGTATGTTCTGAAGCAGGCACTGGACAGTAGGCAGCAAAACCAGGGTAGTAAGCATATCATCAATATTTTGTAGGTACTGGCCAGATATTCTATGTTGCTTTAAACTTCTTCTCATCCGCAATGCAGAAAACTCTACTCGTAATAGAAGACAGGGGAATTGTCAGTTGCGTTCCAACGAGTACTCTTTCACAAACGACGAAGACATTCATTTTAGCTATGATTCAGGTTGAAAAGTTTCACCCAACTGATGTTTCTTGCACTTTATTTTAGTTAAGTAAGCCAATAGTTTGACTTTATAAGCAAATGTTATGATTCATGGTTATTGGAAATATAATGTTGTTTTGGTGGTCACCTTGTTCTTATTACAACTGCATTTTCTTTCTGTGCCTTAAAGGCTCTTTTTAGTCATACTCTATTAAGTATGTTATGGAGAATCTATATCCAACTAACAGTTAGTGTTTATTGTGTTTTTCAGCAAATGAAGGTTCTGTGGGAAGGAAACAGACGCATAATGGACATATGACAACAGAATGTGAAGGGTCCTTACCTCTAGTGACTGTTCCGGCCCCTGAGTATGGCAAACAGAATGGGGTTGTGTGGGCGTCTTCTCCAGACCGTCTTGAGTTGCCTCCCAAACCATTCCACAACTCAAACTCTTCCTTTTCTCCATCTGTTTCAGAATCTGGTTCGGATGTGTTTAGCAAGCGAGAAGTGATTCACAAGCTGAGGCAGCAGCTGAAGCGAAGAGATGAAATGATACTTGAGATGCAAGATCAGATTCTAGAACTGCAAAACTCACTCAGTTCACAGATATCCCAATCTACTCATCTGCAGTCACAGCTTGATTCAATGAACCAGGATTTATTTGATTCAGAAAGAGAAATCCAGAGACTGAGAAAAGCAATCGCTGACCACTGTGTTGGACAATTCAGCCCTAATGAAACAATTTCGCCTGCTCCGATATGGCCGTCGGTGGGTATGAATGGTCATGCAAATGGATACCATGACCATGAGAACTTCTTGGATCCATTGGAGAAAGAAAGAGGCACCTCTAACAGGATTGAGTTGCTGCGAAGGGAGGTTGGGGAGTTGAAGGAAGTCATTGAGTCGAAAGATTATCTACTACGTAGCTACAAAGAACAAAAGTCGGAGATGTCTGGAAAGATTAAGGAGTTACAGCTCAGATTGGACTCTCAGCTCCCTAGTATTTTGTAGGTGCCGAATTACATCATTGTGCATTCCACAGTCCAACTTCTCTTGATTTCACTAGACCAAATTCTAGAGCATTTTTATCTCTTATAATCACTCAGTGTGACTTTCAAGGTTGATTTTTAGTGTTTCCCTCCTAGTGTCGGCACTGCCCTTTGTATTGCCTAGTTATTTCGAGATATGTCATTTTTTCCAGTTTATTTGTTCTCATTTGAGAGACCTTTATGGTCACATTTCATATCCAATTAGTACACATCCATCTTTGCAAACTAATCAATAAAATTAACAAACTAAATAAATAAAACCAGTTTCATTTTCAATGACCGTCTAGACTCTTAAGTCATTTTTGCACGTTTACTCAAATATGTAATGGTGAATTAAAATGATCGATATTTTTTAGTCCAACCAAATTTTCGTATTGTACATTTTTAATGATTGGACCGACATTATCGAATGAGCTAGCAAAATTCCACTACATAAATGGTACTGGTAGTTGTGTAAAATAAATAAACAGCAAGATAGAGAAATTTTACTGGAGTGTTCCAAGATGAAGGTCATCAGGGGTGCATCAGAGCTCATCACTCCATCAAAACCAACTCCTAAAGAACTCAAGTACCTTTCAGACATTGATGATCAACTGGGTCTGAGGTTTCAAATTCCAGTGTTACAAATCTACAAAAAGTCTAGTAATCCTGGACGACAAGGGTTGGTTGATCCAGGTAAGGTGATAAAAAAGGCTATAGCTGAAGCTCTAGTTTATTATTACCCGTTTGCGGGGCGATTACGGGCTGTGGGGAGTGATGGGAAGCTGGCTGTGGATTGCACTGGTGAGGGTGTGGTCTTCACTGAGGCTGTGGCTGATTTTGGTATTGAGAGTTTTGGTGATGTGGTTCAGATTCCAATTCATGGTTGGGAGGAGTTTCTGTTTGATGTTGATGGGTCTGGTGGAGTGCATCTTGGCACACCTTTGTTGCTTTTTCAGGTATTCGTCAATTTTTATTCTCTTATTTGCGGATGCATTCAGTTCAGCTAGTGAAATTCAATATGATTGTATTGTTGAAATTTTGTAGGTGACAAAACTTAGTTGTGGTGGATTTGTAGTTGGAACTAGGCTGAACCACTCGATATCGGATGCGAGTGGTTTGTCCCAGTTCCTTAATGCAGTAAGTGAAATAGCACGCGGGGCAAGTGCCCCGTCTGTTCGGCCAGTTTGGCAAAGAGATCTTCTAAACGCGAGAGTTCCTCCTCGAGTCACTTGTGTGCATAACGAATTTGAAACGATACCATCAAGTGTGGGGAACTTGGAGAATAAGGTTCTAAAGTCATTCATCTTTGGTGGTAATGATCTAGCCACACTTCGCAAACTCCTCCCGAAGAATCTACCAAGATGCACCACCTTCGAACTCCTCATGGCAGTCCTTTGGCGTACACGGACCTTAGCCATGAACTACAATCCATTCGAGGAGGTCCAAATGACTTGTGTTGTAAACACACGGAACAAGTTCAATCCGCCCCTTCCAAAAGGATACTACGGAAATGCACTAGCCTACCCCGTGGCCAAGTCCACCGCCGGGAGCCTCACTAGTAACCCAATTGCATATACCTTACAACTCATTCAAAAGGCCAAAAACTCAGTAACTGAGGAGTACATGAAGTCCTTAGCAGACTACCTTGTTCTAAATAACCGCCGTAGCTACACCGGCACAGCTTTACTAGTGAGTGACTTACTCAGAAGTGGATTAGAAGACATCAACTATGGCTGGGGCAAAGCAGTGTACGGGGCTCCTCCCCGAATTGCATCTTCAGGCATGTCTACATTTTTCGTACCTGTTTATAAAAACGGAGAGAAAATGATCGGATTTTCGATCTATTTACCCCCATCAGCCATGAACTTATTTGTCAATGAGATCAACAAAATGCTAGATGCCTGCTCAGTCACCTAGTAGCTCCAAAACTATGAAATGTGTTCTTGCAATGTCAATTTGTTCCAAATATGAACTGTTGCTTATGTTGTACTGAAACAAAATTTCAATGGTATCAGAAATTTGATCGTGGAGGCCTTGCGGCCTCTTTTGTATCTTCTTTATGGCACATGGGTCCGTACTAGCTGGCATTGGATCCATCTCAAAAGCTGGCTTACCCAAACCACAATGTTCAATCTCAAATTCCAAAACAAGAGCAAAACTTCACAGGCAAGTATGTATTCATTCAACAAAAATTATAGAACAAAAAACAGAATCTCCGATTGCTAAAAAAACTACTAGTTAATCTGATCACATCTTCTACGAATCTCACCACCGTTTCTAGCAGTAATTACACCATAGTTACTCAACTTCTCCATTGCCAATCCAAATGCCTTAAAAAACTGATCCTGATTACTCGCATAGGCCACAGCATATGGTCGCGTTCTTGGATCGGTAATAAGTCCATGGTCCGACTTCAGTAGCCCTAGTCCCTTGTCGAGATTTTGGTAATATACATTGTCGAACTTATTAGGAGTCATAATGTCGTTGAACACTGACAGTGTTGGATTGTTCTTGTAGTCGGAACACGCATTTCGGAGTCCTGAAGCGTATCTCGCATTGTAAGTATTGTAAGTTGAGTTTTGTATCTGGTTGATAAACTCCTTGCAATGCGAGAATCCAATGGTGTGCGCTCCTGTGAGCGCCACCATTTCTTGAATCGTGAATTTTCTCGATTCAAAGAGTTTAATAATCTCCGACATTGACATTGTTGGCCTAGGAAGTGTCCCTTCACCGGACCCGGCTTTTGAAACGAGCCCGTCTCGACGTCCAAACCTGACATTGTAAAAAGGACCACCGACCATGCGAACTAAATCCCGCGTGGCCGCGGTCAGAATGTCCGAACAGGACACGACTCCAGGGCAAGTGAGTTCCAATGCTGTTTTAGCCCGTACGACTACGTCGAAGCCGTCGCCAGGGAGTGAGAGATTAATGTCCGCATCGCGTTCAGCTTTGTTGAAAGGCGTGGATGAGATTAACACCGACCCGTCACATCCATTGTGAAGACAGTCGTGGAAGAAGAGACGAAGTGTCGCTGCTGCTGTCGACGGGCTTCTGATTTGCTTGTCGGTTATTGTCTGTTGGATGATTTCGGTGAATCTCGGACACGATTTAGCGTAGTAGTCGGCGCTTAATCGACCCAATGATGACCCAATTAGAATCTGAATCGCGCAGATTAGCAACACCCACTTCATATCTCCGGCGACGGCAATCTGGGGTGGAGAGAGAATGAGAGAATGAAGAGTGAAAGAGTGGAAGAGCTTAGAGGTGCTTTAATGGAGGTTTAACGAGTCCACACGCGCCGGTGTCTGCTGCACAAATCACGGGGAGAGTGGTGGGGTCCGCGCGTGAAGGTTTTTGATTGGAACGGTGCAATTAGGATTTGACACGTGTTGAATGTCTCGGATTATGATATTACGATAATGCCACTGAGTTGTGCGAGATGATGACTGAAGCTTCTCCTATTTTTAGCCGTTGAAGTCAACATCTATCGCTTCGATCCGTAAGACCGCTGATGTGTTGAACCGGTTTGTTGTTCGGTTCAATTGATAATTTAAGAAGCCGTGGGTTGAATCGGAATGAATAACTCGGTAGATCGGAGAGATGGTTTAATTAGATTGACGGGTGGGTGAGAATGAACCGGTGGAAATGAATATATAGAATTAAATAACAGCGCTCGCATGTGAGACGTGGTCCCACTAAAACGCGGCGCTTTGTGTTAGGTCAGCGACAGCTAAGACAAGCTTGTTTTTTCTTATTCGACATGTTGTTTTTATTTGATGCTCTCTAGTTTAATCAATATTTTGTTGTTTAATAAATGTTCATTACAGTAACATTTAACTCCATGATAATTATCTGTAAAAATGCATTTATTTAATTATTGGTGAATAAAATTTAATCGAGACATAAATTATTGTTAGTTTCTTTAGTCAAAATATGTAATTTAGTACAACTATATTCCATCATTTGACTATTAGTGTAGATGCTAGCTGCATCTCACTTCACTTACTTCACTACTTTTGTCTAAAGAGTTGAAACTTACGAACATGATTACGATTTCTATTAACTTTTATCGAATAGTTGGTTCAATTTAATTTAATGGATCATAATTAACATTTTATCTCGTTTTTATCTTTTAATGCATTAATATATTTTGTAGTTTACACGTTTTGTCCTTTAATTCATATACATTTGTGCACGGAACAGACAATGATTGATGAAAATTTTTAAGTGGGTCTTAGAGAACCGCACCCAAACAGTCGAACCCTCTCTCGTTGATTTTACTAAATAAAAATTACAATATCATTAAAATGAAAGATACTTATTTTGTTAAATTGTCAGCATTTACCAAAATACATCGGAAAAGACAAGTGTCATATATTGCGCTCCGTTTGGTTGTATAAAAAAATGAATGGAAAATTTTTTTGATGAAAAATAATGATGAAAATATTTGGATATATTTGGTTGCGGTAAAGAAAATCTATAAAAATATAACAAAAAATAATGTAAACTTTTCTTCTCATTTTTTCATAAAAAATTATTTACATTTAATTTTTTTTAACTACTTTTTCCATATCCAAACAAATGGTAAAATTTTGTGATTGAGGGTATTTTCGTCTAAAAGGGATTGAATTGAGAATGCCCCATGTTTGATGGAATTTAGCATTGCAATGTCAACATCAGTCCCCTGTGTTCTCCAAAAATATTGAAAAATGCTCAGACTCAAGATCTTGTATTTGCAGTGCTTAAACTTTGCTGCTCTTTGATTCATGTTTTGATGTTTACAACAACAATACACTCATTACTATAGAGAAATCCAAAGACACTCAAACATATAAAACTAGTTATTTAAGGACATTTGCTCCTGCCTCCTTTTGTTGTCATGGTTGCATAGCATTTGCAAACTTCCTTGTTCCCATATGTCCCTGGTGGAACACATAGACACCTCTCACAACATGTGTTACATGCCCTTAAGCACACATTTGGTCTAGAGTGTAACGAGCACCTATCGCTGCATTGCGGTCCGCATTCTGCAATCACACAACTCAGTCCAAATAACTTATCGAATTCAAAAGTTCAAACTTGTGAGTACTTTTGTTACAAAAACATATATTTCAATAAATTGTTACCAGCTTTAGTCTTTATGGTTGGCCTTGGTTTAACAGTTGGTGGATTGGGCAAGACTGGTGCTGGAGTTGGAATTTTAGCAGATGGGGGAGTCTTGATTGGGATTGGAGCTGGAGTTGGTGCCTTGACTGGGATCACTGGTTTAGGTGCTGCAGCTGGAACAGTCTCAAGCCCATTGGTGGAGACAATGAGGAGGGAAGCAAGGAGTAAGAGAAGAGCCTTGAGTGCCATTTTGGAACTGGAGAGATCAAATGCACTGAGTAATGAGTTTGAGTTGAGTAAACATGAGGAATATACTAGGGTTTATATAGGAGAGAATTTAAGGCATGAAGATGGGGTTATGATTATGACTTATGAGGATGAGAAGGAAGGTTCATTTGTAAGAGCAAGTGGGTCTTTCTTACTCTACTTCAAGAGTTCAAGTTCAGTAAAGAGTAGTGAATGAGTCAGTGACAGCTTGAACCAATTGAGAGTTTGATTTGATGAATGAATAGTGAAGAGTACTACAAAGACAGTACTCATTTGGTTTAGGGTACATACATGCACAAACAGAAACAGCTGGCTTGCTGGCCAACTACATTTTGAGATCACCAACTTCAATTTATTCACATCAATTTCTTAAATGAATCCATAAATGGCCTATAGGACTATGATTGTTACACATTACCTTAAACTGATGACCGACCAAGCTCTAATACACTGTAATAAATTGACTGCACTGTCCTTATAGTTCATGAGCCAATGCTGGAACATCAGCAAACACTCTTTTATGAGTCACACCCCATTCCTCAAACTGAGCTTTTCTTCTGAGTTTTTCATTGTGGGACTTTCCGGTGTAGATTCAAGTTTGTGAGTTTGAAGGGCTGATAAAAAGTTGAATTAAGTGTTTAGTTAAATTGAGCTTTGTCTAGTAAGTTGAGCTATACAGAGGAGGTCTAGCTGTCAGGCAGTGTGATAGAATTTATGTTTTCACCAAATCCAAATGAGAGTTCTTGAAAAACAAGAGAAGGTTGAAATGAGATTGGTTTAAGTAGTGCAATTTGCAAACCAACCACATGGCATTTGGGGCTCCTTGTTTATGGAATTTGGTGAATGTTGTCATTCCCTTGTCTTAAATCAACTCATTAATAAACTTGTGCCAGTAGAATCTTTATTGACAACCACTTGCTAAATACTGTAATACTTATTTGATCGAATGACTTAATATAAAAGTGGGAAAGTAAAGTCTAACTATAAAACACATGTATCGATAAACTTACAAGTGCAATACATATGCAAGAAAATTAATTTTTTTAATTAAACTTCACAAAAATATATGTTGTTCAATTATATTTAAACCAAGTCTCATGACTCTCATTCATTATTAAATTAAGTCTTGTATATGTCGATTGATCGAATGACTTAATATAAAAGTGGGAAAGTAAAGTCTAAGTATAAAACACATGTATCGATAAACTTACAAGTGCGATACATATGCAAGAAACCTAATTTTTTAATTAAACTTCACAAAAATATATGTTGTTCAATTATATTTAAACCAAGTCTCATGACTCTCATTCATTATTAAATTAAGTCTTGTATATGTCATTTGAATTGTTCCTTTAACAATTCCATGAGCATAGAATAGTAGGATGCTTTTGGAATAGGGATCCGGATCCGGTGCAGGATAACTATTTGCTGCGAGGATCAAAACGTCGTCACTTTGATATTATTTACTATAATCCCAATTAGTTTTGAATGAACCCTTTATCAAAACTACGTAGTTTTGGTCGTTGTAAATAGCTGTTACAGCACTAGATTTGAATCCTTGGAATAGTGCTATCAAATGCTATGCTCAACGTGTGCGTGAGTTTTTGTGCCAATTAAACTTCACAAAAATATATGTTGTTCAATTATATTTAAACCAAGTCTCATGACTCTCATTCATTATTAAATTAAGTCTTGTATATGTCGATTGATCGAATGACTTAATATAAAAGTGAGAAAGTAAAGTCTAAGTATAAAACACATGTATCGATAAACTTACAAGTGCGATACATATGCAAGAAACCTAATTTTTTAATTAAACTTCATATGTTGTTCAATTATATTTAAGCCAAGTCTGATGACTCTCATTCATTATTAAATTAAATCTTGTATATGTCATTTGAATTGTTCCTTTAACAATTCCATGAGCATAGAATAGTAGGATGCTTTTGGAATAGGGATCCGGATCCGGTGCAGGATAACTATTTGCTGCGAGGATCAAAACGTCGTCACTTTGATATTATTTACTGTAACCCCAATTATTTTTGAATGAACCCTTTATCAAAACTACGTAGTTTTGGTCGTTGTAAATAGCTGTTACAACACTAGATTTGAATCCTTGGAATAGTGCTATCAAATGCTATGCTCAACGTGTGCGTGAGTTTTTGTGCCAATTAGCTTTTATGGAATTGTCAATCCAAATGACCAACTACCCCTCCCAGCCAATGGTAATAATTTTATTTATCAACATAAATTGATGTCCAAATAAGGAAACTGAATTCGTTAACAATCGGTTAACATGTTCAGCAGGTCGGTCTAAATTCAGTTATACGTACTACAAACAGATGTTGTAACCGATTGTTAACGAATTCAGTAACGAATGATGTGATCTACACTTTCTTGATTTGTATCCAAATGCCTTCACTAGGTATACCTTGATGCACTACAAACAACATGTAATATCCTGCCGGAGACAAATTCTCCGATCTCGCGTCTTCGCCCGAATTGATACGCATTTTTTCGACCAGCTTTATGTTTCCGAATCCCAGATCTAGCAGCCTATGGTTCATTGCGAATGAATGTTGTAAAGGACGGAGCGATTAAATTTACTGATAACATTTTGAAATTTACCCGACCAAAATCTTGAATCGAATGGTAACTTCTTGACCTAGAGTAACAACTTGTTGTGCTGCCGGGGAGATTATATTCGGACGTAAATTGTTGTGACTTGAGTTTAAGTAATCAGGCGAGAACGACTCGAGTCGAAGCTCTGTTAGGTATTGTGTGCCTTTAAACTCATAGCCTATATGCGGATTGCTTCCTCCGACTAGAACTCGACCGTCGCGAAGTAAGATAGCCGTAGAATGATACATTCTTGGAATTTCTGTCGGGTTTTGAATTTGGAATCGTGATCCCAATGCACCATTTGGTTTGTAAATGACCGGGTTTAGAACAGCTCCTTGTCCGCTCTCCCATCCGGCCGTTCCCCTAGACGCTCCGTTTATAATCAGTACTTCCCGTTAGGTAATAAAATCATGTCACCCATGGTTCTACCAAATGGCATTGTTTCCATTTCCCATTGCGGATTAGGATCAGAAATCCTAATCCGCCCGCAAGTATCAAGGGCGTTTATAAACATCCTTGCTCACTTGTTCGAATGAACCAGCCGGTGCATCACCGCAAACCAATACCTCAGCTTCAACGCTGGCCAGATCAAGGTTCCTTAAGGGAAGTAAAACAGCTGATCCGGTACTCGGGTATGATCTCGGATGGCTACCCGGCATAACCGGGTAAGTCCGAATCGCTTTATTGTTCAAGTAGTCCAATAAAATTGCTCCGTTGTTAGCAAAAATGAACAATGACCCATCAGGGCTTGAAAATACAAACGGGTATAAATTGTTCTCAATTCCAACATCATTTGTCTCCACCAGAAACGGCAGAGGTCTTAGGCCGCGGCCGTCCGTCGCCAACTTAGGATAAAATTCATAGTTAAATTGGCGTCTACCGCCAATAATAATCTTTCTACCACCCGGAATCACATGACTTGTTGCGTACCATCTTATAACAGCAAGACCCGACCCGAATTCGACCCAATCACAACTCAAATCATTACACGGGTTGAAAACTCGGATGACCCGATCGCCATCGTTAAACCCGCCAGCCTGGACGAGTGACCCGTCCGGCATGACCGCGCCCGAAGAAGAGGTCTAGCTGTCAGGCAGTGTGATAGAATTTATGTTTTCACCAAATCCAAACGAGAGTTCTTGAAAAACAAGAGAAGGTTGAAATGAGATTGGTTTAAGTAGTGCAATTTGCAAACCAACCACATGACATTTGGGGCTCCTTGTTTATGGAATTTGGTGAATGTTGTCATTCCCTTGTCTTAAATCAACTCATTAATAAACTTGTGCCTGTAGAATCTTTATTGACAACCACTTGCTAAATACTGTAATACTCCTTATTTGATCGAATGACTTAATATAAAAGTGGGAAAGTAAAGTCTAAGTATAAAACACATGTATCGATAAACTTACAAGTGCGATACATATGCAAGAAAATTAATTTTTTAATTAAACTTCACAAAAATATATGTTGTTCAATTATATTTAAACCAAGTCTCATGACTCTCATTCATTATTAAATTAAGTCTTGTATATGTCGATTGATCGAATGACTTAATATAAAAGTGGGAAAGTAAAGTCTAATTATAAAACACATGTATCGATAAACTTACAAGTGCAATACATATGCAAGAAACCTAATTTTTTAATTAAACTTCACAAAAATATATGTTGTTCAATTATATTTAAACCAAGTCTCATGACTCTCATTCATTATTAAATTAAGTCTTGTATATGTCATTTGAATTGTTCCTTTAACAATTCCATGAGCATAGAATAGTAGGATGCTTTTGGAATAGGGATCCGGATCCGGTGCAGGATAACTATTTGCTGCGAGGATCAAAACGTCGTCACTTTGATATTATTTATTATAACCCCAATTAGTTTTGAATGAACCCTTTATCAAAACTACGTAGTTTTGGTCGTTGTAAATAGCTGTTACAGCACTAGATTTGAATCCTTGGAATAGTGCTATCAAATACTATGCTCAACGTGTGCGTGAGTTTTTGTGCCAATTAGCTTTTATGGAATTGTCAATCCAAATGACCAACTACCCCTCCCAGCCATTGGTAATAATTTTATTTATCAACATAAATTGATGTCCAAATAAGGAAACTGAATTCGTTAACAATCGGTTAACATGTCCAACAGGTCGGTCTAAATTCAGTTATACGTACTACAAACAGATGTTGTAACCGATTGTTAACGAATTCAGTAACGAATGATGTGATCTACACTTTCTTGATTTGTATCCAAATGCCTTCACTAGGTATACCTTGATGCACTACAAACAACATGTAATATCCTGTCGGAGATAAATTCTCCGATCTCCGCGTCTTCGCCCGAATTTGATACGCATTTTTTCTGACCAGCTTTATGTTTCCAAATCCCAGATCTAGCAGCCTATGGTTCATTGCGAATGAATGCATCGTAAAGGACGGAGCGATTAAATTTACTGATAACATTTTGAAATTTACCCGACCAAAAATCTTGAATCGAATGGTAACTTCTTGGCCTAGAATAACAACTTGTTGTGATGCCGTGGAGATTATATTCGGATGTAAATTGTTGTGACTTGAGTTTAAGTAATCAGGCGAGAACGACTCGAGTCGAAGCTCTGTTAGGTATTGTGTGCCTTTAAACTCATAACCTATATGCGGATTGCTTCCTCCGACTAGAACTCGACCGTCGAGAAGTAGGATAGCCGTAGAATGATACATTTTTGGAATTTCGGTCGGGGTTTGGATTTGGAATCGTGATCCCAATGCACCATTTGGTTTGTAACTGACCGGATTTAGAACGGCTCCTTGTCCGCTCTCCCATCTGGCCGTTCCCTTAGACGCTCCGTTTATAATCAGTACTTCTCCGTTAGGTAATAAAATCATGTCACCCATGGTTCTACCAAATGGCATTGTTTCCATTTCCCATTGCGGATTAGGATTAGAAATCCTAATCCGCCCGCAAGTATCAAGGGCGTTTATAAACATACCCTTGCTCACTTGTTCGAATGAACCAGCCGGTGCACCACCGCAAACCAATACCTCAGCTTCAACGCTGGCCCAATCAAGGTTCCTTAAGGGAAGTAAAACAAAATCCGGTACTCGGGTATGATCTCGGATGGCTACCCGGCATAACCGGGTAAGTCCGAATCGCTTTATTGTTCAAGTAGTCCAATAAAATTGCTCCGTTGTTAGCAAAAATGAACAATGACCCATCAGGGCTTGAAAATACAAACGGGTATAAATTGTTCTCAATTCTAACATCATTTGTCTCCACCAGAAACGGCAGAGGTCTTAGGCCGCGGCCGTCCGTCGCCAACTTAGGATAAAATTCATAGTTAAATTGGCGTCTACCGCCAATAATAATCTGTCTACCACCCGGAATCACATGACTTGTTGCGTACCATCTTTTAACAGCAAGACCCGACCCGAATTCGACCCATTCACAACTCAAATCATTACACGGGTTGAAAACTCGGATGACCCGATCGCCATCGTTAACCCCGCCAGCCTGGACGAGTGACCCGTCCGGCATGACCGCGCCCGAAGAAGAGTTCTAGCTGTCAGGCAGTGTGATAGATTTTATGTTTTCACCAAATCCAAATGAAAGTTCTTGAAAAACAAGAGAAGGTTGAAATGAGATTGGTTTAAGTAGTGCAATTTGCAAACCAACCACATGGCATTTGGGGCTCCTTGTTTATGGAATTTGGTGAATGTTGTCATTCCCTTGTCTTAAATCAACTCATTAATAAACTTGTGCCAGTAGAATCTTTGTTGACAACCACTTGCTAAATACTGTAATACTTATTTGATCGAATGACTTAATTTATTTGTAGATATGATTACTCTGACGGTTCACATCAAGTTGATTTTTAATTAAAAGAGACTGTTGAATTTGTAAAACATATGTTGATCTGATTCGAAATAGTTTTTTAGTAAGAGAAATGTCGGACACACATCATCGAAGTTCATCAAACAACTTTTTACCAAAATATATGTCCTCTCAATAATACGGATTGAGATCCACGTAACATATGCTATTTGGTGCAAGTCAAAAGTACATAATTTTGGTAAAGATTCAAACAAAGATACGTAGAATTATAATTAAAATATCAAACAACGCCATTTTAATACTCGCAACAATTAACAAACGATGTAACGAATCCGGACCCCAATAATATCTTTCATTACTTATCGTTCGATGAGCATACGAATTTCGTGTCCCTAACAAAGAGCTAATTCTGAAAACTCTAACAGCTGCAAACGTCTCAAACATGGCAGTTTTACGGTTACTGATATTCCCACAGCCCAATAACTGACAAAGCCCAAGAGGTTCATTTGCTTGCAAGTGCAAAGCAACAATGACTGGCTTCAACGTCTCTCAAATCCAATCCTTATCATCTTCAGTTTAAGCCATCCTATCCTCATTCCTTTCATCCCCAGAAGCTGATGTCATCAGCTTTCATTTTCCTAAAGCTGTAAATCCAGGCAGGCATGATGTCTTGCCAACAATTTTGCTTTTCTGGAATTGGGTTGGAGAAAAGGATTCAACTTTCCAACTCTCTGAGCTCTTTTAGGGTTAACAATTCAAGACCCAGATGCTGTTTACCAACCCAAAACCTTCAGGTACTGCAGATTAAGATTTACTATCTTATTATTTTAGCTAGTCTTTAGGAAAGCTTAGGTTTTTAAGTGATGTGATTTGTGTTTGAAGAAATGGTGTTGGATTTAGTGAGTAATTATTTTGATGATTTTGTGGAGGTGGAGAGGAAGAGTGCATTTTCAATAAAGGAATGTGCATTATCCGCAGCTTTGGCATTTGGACTAGTTATGGGAAGTCCTGCACTGGGATGGATGGATGTGGCACATGCAGTGCAGAATCCGGCTATTTCTGATGTGTCTGTTTTGATATCTGGACCGCCGATAAAGGATCCTGAAGCATTGTTGAGATATGGTTTGCCGATTAATAATAAAGCAATAAGGGAAGTGCAAAAGCCGCTTGAAGATATAACTGAAAGTCTTAAGGTTTCTGGGACTAGAGCCATTGATGGGGCTGAAAGGGTAAGTAGAAGCTGACGTCTTGTCATTTATGGTTTAGCGTTTTGATATCTGAGAAAGGGAGTTGACATTTTTGAATATGTTTTTTGGATGTTTTGTAGTACTTGAAATTAGCATCTCAGGCTCTAAAGGAGGGCAAAGGTTCTATAATAGCTGGACTTGCTGAGTCGAAGAAGGATAATGGTGTGCAACTTCTTGACAAGCTTGCCACAGGGATGCAAGAGCTTCAAACAATACTGGAGGACAAAAATCGAAATGCAATTGTTGGTAAACAGAAGGAGCTTCTTTCGTATGTTGGCAGGTTAGTCGGTTTATCAAACAAGTTTTAAATGTAAAAACGCTAAGTTAGCAGTCAACTAGTCCGCGAAGTTCTTTTACTATTGCATCTCGTGTGTTCAACAAAACATGTAATACTTAATTGTCCGCCTGGTATACACTATCTCATATGCATATCCTTGCTATGTACTGCAGCTGAGCTCTTCCTGGATCATTGCATTTTGCAGTGTTGAAGAGGACATGGTAGATGGCTTCCCGTACGAAGTGCCTGAAGAATACAAAAATATGCCATTGTTGAAAGGACGAGCAGCTGTTGATATGAAGGTTAAGGTTAAAGATAATCCTAACGTGGATGTATGTGTCTTCCGCATTGTGCTAGATGGATACAATGCACCTGTCACGTCTGGCAATTTCATTGATCTTGTAGAACGCCATTTCTACGATGGCATGGAAATCCAGAGAGGTAACTTGGCACAGAATGATCACCGACGTGTGCTTACATGCATTTGTACTTAGCCGTGTGTATGCCATTTAATCAACTATGATGTACATGTTTATGTAGCTGATGGATTTGTTGTCCAAACTGGAGATCCTGATGGTGCTGCAGAAGGTTTTGTTGACCCAAGTACAGAAAAGATTCGCAATATACCTTTGGAAATAATGGCTGAAGGAGAAAAGTCACCCTTCTATGGAGAAACCCTAGAAGTAAGCTTTCAAAACACAGCATACCTCACTTATTTCTCAATCTATACATTCGAAAACCTCATTCATAAGCGGCATCTATAAACAGGAGTTGGGTTTGTACAAGGCACAAACAAAGCTTCCCTTCAACGCATTTGGAACAATGGCCATGGCCAGGGAGGTTAGTGTCAGACCCTCTTCATTTCAATTTCTTTCCGCTAAGTTCTTTTCCTGAAAATTTCAACTCGTGTTGACAGGAGTTTGACGACAATTCTGGTTCAAGCCAGATATTCTGGCTACTGAAAGAAAGTGAACTGACTCCAAGCAATGCAAATATACTAGATGGAAGGTATGCAGTTTTCGGGTACGTTACACAGAATGAAGA
The DNA here is from genome assembly GCA_006409495.1 of Sedum album. Taxonomy (NCBI): domain Eukaryota; kingdom Viridiplantae; phylum Streptophyta; class Magnoliopsida; order Saxifragales; family Crassulaceae; genus Sedum; species Sedum album. Next base: position 64,928 of record QZGG01000210.1, on the reverse strand, counting down.
TTTCTTGGCTGACCTCAAGGTAGGTGACGTTATAGAGTCGATTCAAGTTGTCTCAGGGTTGGATAATCTAGTAAACCCAAGCTATAAGATCGCCGGCTAGACCACATAAAAGTTTTCCATAGAGTCTGAAACACTACACTTTTTTCTCGTTTTCTGTTTCTCGGAAACTCATGTGCTTGTCGATGGCTTTGTTCGGCAATATCAATGAAATATGTGATCCTTCCAGTTGCCTGTGCTATTGTAAATAGTGTAGCTTACTTGTCCATTTTGTGGTTGAAAGTTGAAACTGCTACTATGCTTCAACACGGCCTAAAGTTTGAGTGCTTAAATCCCACATCGGATCGACACCGGACAAAGCGAGGCGAGTGAGCAGTATTTAAAGCTTGAGAAAATAATGAATCATTCATACCTTTCTCGGCCTTTTGGCTAAGATCAAGTGTAGTATCTGTTCTTATCAGTTTAATATCTGATATGTTACCCATTGGGTAACACGATATTAAATTAATTTTTTGAGGGGTGAGTCCCATTCCAGTAGCTTGCTGCTGGGGACTCAATGCGTCGTCTAGGCGTTGCACTACTGCTTGACCTGGCGCACCCCAACCAATTCAATCAGAAAATTCTGTTTCAACTATTCTAACATCGGAAATAGAGTGAAAATAAGTTTCTTTAACATAAATTTTATGTTAATATTCTAAACACAATTTGTATGGTAAAGTGAAGTGTGGTGAAAAATTGGCACTGGCACATTTGGTTGATTTCACTATCATGACCTAATCATTAACCTATTCAATCTATTAAAAGGCTCAATACAACTCACTACTAGACAAAATTTTACATGTGTGGTCTGAACATCCTCCACAACATGCCAACACCAAACCATACATCACTCTATATAAACAAAAACATCATACACACTCTTGCCTTCAGTGTCTTACTTCTCAGTCTGTAGCTCTGCGCCGAAGCGTTGGACATGGAAGGAGCAAGAGGAGGGAGTGGTAATCAGTATAAGAGAGGGTTATGGACAAAAGAAGAGGACAAGATCCTAATGGAGCATATTGAACAACATGGAAAAGGGCAGTGGAATCGCATACCTAAAAAAACAGGTTTGATTTATGTCAGTTAATTGACAAAGGACTGTGACATGATCTTGTTATATTTATGAGTATACATTGGTTCCATAGGATTGAATAGATGCGGAAAGAGTTGCAGATTGAGATGGGTGAATTACTTGAGTCCTAATGTCAAGAAAGGAAGCTTTTCGGAGGAAGAGGAAGATCTTATTATCAGACTTCACAAACTACTCGGTAACCGGTATGTTCACATTTCATACCGCAACAGATCAGATCATCAGAGTATTCTTTCGAGTTTTCCAAAGTGAAAAAAGTTTATGTATTTGCTAAAAACTTTATGTGCTCAGATGGTCTCTGATAGCTGGAAGAGTACCCGGCCGTACTGATAACCAAGTGAAAAACTACTGGAACACCCATTTGAGCAAGCGAAATGGGTGTGCAAAAAAACAAAGAACAGAACAATCATGCACACAAAACCCTGATAGCAAGTCACCAAAAGAATGTCAGGAGAAACGAGCTACTAGTACTCTACCCTCGCTCGCCGCCTTTAGTGGAAATACTGTATCCAAAACCACAGAAGAGAGTGTAGAAGAGGACAGCATCACGAAGAATAAAATGATTTCTGATGCTTTAATTCCTCAAATACAGAAGCATTCGTGGCGGATGGGGAAAACTGTACTAGCAGTTTTGCTTGGAGGGACCGAGTTGATCATCAGATGAGTAACTATCAGAACCTTGTGCAGCTCTCTGATGAGTTCCTTCAGTTTGATTTCGGCTGGGGCAACATTGGCTCACTTTTCTCTGATTAGTTACCATCAAGAGAATAATGTATAGCACTTTTGATTAATCACCTACTCAGAAATGTTTCACTAATTCCTTTTCTATAATAATTTTGATAAGCAAGTATACTAATTTGCCTAAATACTACTCTCCAATCTGATATCAATAATTATTCGGAATTTTATTTATATAATCAGAGTAAAGTTTAAGAAGGACGTGTATATATAAATGTAAGATCGTGAGACACGATCTTCGTCGTTGATTATAAATATTCCAACGGATGAGATTTAATTTATAAATAAACCTTCAATCTCAACCGCTAGGTTTTTTTGCAAATCCAATCGCCGAATTTATTAAAAACCAACTTTAATCTCAACTTTCGAATTATCAAAATCAATGATTAAGATTAAGTCTTACCGTTTCACAAAAAATTTAACGTCTCTCCCGAACTTAACCCTATATAATCAGATGGGTATTATGAGTCCGGTTTTTTGAGACCCATTGAGTTTTGTATATTTGAGAAACGATTTACACTTTTAAATATAACTGTTTGCACAATAACATATAGCAGACTTTTGTTAAAGTTCTCTATAAATGGTGTCTAAATAATGCAATGATTATCTCATTTTGAATTTAGTGACATGCAATAATGGGAAAGAAATGGTCGACAAAAGAAGCAAACTTTTATCGATTAAGATTTTCTTGAAGTGAGGAAAAGTAAGGAAATCACAAAAAGCTTCATGCATGAAGAATCACCAAACTCATGCAAGATGCAGTGCCTTTCAAGACAGGTTTATTAATTATTAATTAATACTAGTAATTGATGCACATAAAATATGTGCAAATTGTTTTGGTAATATTTTTCTTTTTTTATAATTAATTAAAATTTTATATAATTTTGATTTTTAAAACTATATATAATTTTTAAAATATTAGGATTTTGTTAAAGAATAATTTTGGAAAGTAAATGTGACATCATTTGTAACTGTTAATAACATCGTTCCCCGATGATATTTGATATTGCTGATCATCAAAATATGAAGTTCTTTTCTCATCTCCATCGTCTATGCACTATTTTTCTAGAGACATCGCCGGACGCCGGCCGGACAAAGACAATGTCATCAATTAAGATGTTACACATGGTGAACAATGAAAGACACACCTTTAGAATTATTGAGATATTGATAAAGACTATAACTCAATATGATCAATTTAGACTGATGTTGTCATAGGTAGCTACAGACATTCAATGTTTCATTGCTTGGTTTTCAGGAGTGTCTGATCAATGAATAGAAAGAAAACCCCACAACCCACACCACCACAACACCAATGTCATTGAATGGAAGCCAGCCAAAAGAGAAACACTGCAACAATCCCTTCAGCACTGTACTATTCCAATAGCTTTCAATTCCATTCCAATATGAATACTCCAGCTTCAGATCAGTTTAACATTGTTTAAGACCAGACAACTGCCCTAGTTTCATATCCATGCAGTTGTTTCTATGCATGCAAATGTGTAAGTGTAATGATGACTTGAGAACTGAATTCAGTACATGTACAATGGAGTATGTAATACCTAGTTTTGAGAAGATATGGGACCAAACCAAACACATAAATTGAACTGTGACTTAAATGTTTGTATGGATGATGAACTGGAAGTGACATGAAGATGAACCCAACATAGCAAACATGTAGACCTGTTTCATGAAAGGTGAAAATAATGGTAGCCAACTTTCATGACTGCTTTATGAAACTAACACAACTTTGTAAGAGATGAAGAAAATGCATATTGTGATATTGTCATTCATAAAGTGAGTGAGCAAGACAATCAGCCATGCATGGTCCCAGGGCTCTCTTTTATGGTTGCCACCTTGCACTGCCAGAACTTTCTTGATAAAATTTGTATAATTATTAGAGCGGTGCTTGGCGCATAAGGATTCCGTGTGTACCGAGTTCCCCCATTGTGCCACTTATCAATCAATAATAATTGGACGTCGGATGGAGAAAAACAATATGGATATTTTTGTAATTTTATGGAATTTACCAAAATATTTAGAAAAAATGTAAGATATTTTGGTCATTTGGGCCGTCGGTTAGCAACGATGGCTGGTTCATCAAGCATTTTTCAATTTTTAACACCCCTAAAATTATCAGGCGACGAAAATTAAGGAAAATTTAGTCTTTTCATTCATGGATTTACCTTAAAAAGATTGGATAATTTTGCTAAAAAGAGTTACATATCTGGTGTGAATTTTACAATTTTCAGATTGATCTGATTCAGTTGTTAAAACGACGTCGCATTTTGACGCTAGAAGACTCAATTCGACCCAGCTAATATTATTGGGCTTTAAGAGGCCCATTTAAAGCAGGCTAGCAGATAAACGAATACGATGTTGAAAATATCGTATCGTATTATATCGAAGACAAGATATTGACTAAACGATATATTGCATACGAGTGGACCCGAGTCCACCTCATATTGGCTCGCATTCGCAGTCGTTGATCTGTCCGGTCTCTCTCTCTCCTTTCATTCGCTCAGTCTCAATTTGGGGATAAATTCGATCGCCACCATTTTCCCCAACCCTTTCACATGCACCCACTCTAACCCCTCATTCCTCGGGATCTCAATTCTCGTCAATTTCGGATTCCGTTGCTCATCGGTATGACTTGAAGCCAGCTGGTTTGCTCTTTTTTATGTATTCTTTTTGTGTTTAGATTTTCTGCTTTCTAGGGTTTCAAGATTTTGTTGCTGATTGATTGGTTAGGTTCCTTTTGTTGATTTTGAAATTGAAAAGACGGCGGTTTGCGATGTGTTTTGCTTATCTGGATTAGGAATAGGAAGTGTTAAAGAGTTAACCTTGAAGCTGATTTCAATCAGTTTATGAAGTTTGATACTTTGATGTGTTGTGTTACCTGGTATGTAAAATTAAGAAGCGGCATTGTAGTTATCCAACATTTTGTGTTGTGGATAGTTTTTGATTTCTCGTTATTATTAATTTTATTTGTATATATTGTTAGAATCTAATCTTGTAAATCTGGATAGTCATCTATTGGTGTTAATTGGCCAAATTTTTAACGAATCCGGATGTAATTATTGTGTTACTTAGTAGTAGTTTTAGGCCTCAATCAAATGCCGTTTGCTAGAAAATGAGTTACTATTACCGTAGTCATTTCTTAAACGATGTAATCTTTCAGTGTTTTGGTTTGGAAACAACATCATAGCTATGTAATTTTATGATCGTCAATAAACTTAGGATATTGAATTTCTGTGGATATTACATAAGTAAGATTGTTGTTCCCATTTTTGTCGAATTTTTTGTAGCCAATATGTATTCTGATTTTCCAGTCATAGCTTTTGTACCGTAGGCCATTTGATTATAGTAACCTTTTTTCCGTACAGGCCAATGTTATTCAAGACTAGATTCGATTCATGACAGTCCCCCACAAGAGAAAGCCACTTTGCTACTAAGGCAAGAGGGAGTTAATTTCTGGCTTAGTCAATATTATGGTCGCACATTACAGATATTACTAAGCAAACAATTCTGGCTATCTATTGGAAGAGGGCGTAAGTTCACATAAAGAGTCTGAGGCAGTGTTAAGTAAGAGCTGATTGTTACTTCTGAAATTTATCTCAATCAGTTTAAAAGGAATCTGTTATAACTTTAAAGAAGAAAGAAGATCTTGTAGCAGTTAAATCTTGCTCTCTTTGCTTCTCAGATCTGTCATCTGCACTTTACCTTGTGAAAATTTGTTGGGTTGACTACCAAGTGAAATTACGCCTGTCAAGCCAAATTTAACGCATCACTGTTTATCTAGCAGAGTTAAGGTCGCATCCATTGCATTGTTAAAAAAGAATGATGCTTCCGTGGAATTCTCATAATAAGTTGTAAAGTGGTTTTTGTGCTTGTTGTGAGATTCTGTTATGGAGCAGCCAGAGAAAAAATTTCCTGTAAATGCCAGTGATTATAAGTTATATGAAGAGGTTGGTGACGGTGTCAGTGCAACAGTTTTCCGGGCTCTATGTGTTCCTCTTAACGAGATAGTTGCTATAAAGGTCCTTGATCTAGAAAAGTGTAACAACGACCTGGTATGATTTCTTCATGAGTTGGTGTCTTTCAGTCATTCTTTTCAATATCAATGATTGTCTAAACTGCTAACTTCAATATAATGGAGATATCTTATGAAAAATGTAGTCATCTTTTGATTGGCAGAGTGCTTAACATTCTGTTTGCGCCTGATGGAGTATTTTTTTTAGGATAGAATCCGTCGTGAGGTACAGACAATGACCTTGATTAATCACCCAAATTTGGTACGAGCTCATTGCTCTTTCACCACTGATCATAGTCTTTGGGTTGTGATGCCATACATGGCTGCTGGATCCTGTCTTCACATAATGAAATCTGCTTATCCAGAAGGATTTGAAGAACCTGTTATTGCAATTTTATTGCGTGACACTCTTCGAGCACTTGTTTATCTTCATGCGCATGGGCTTATACACAGAGATATCAAGGTACTGATACCACATCCTGAGGTGTGATTACGATCACTATTTAGTTTATTTATTCAGGTTACCTATTAAAGTACTTTCATCTGCACATAATCTCAGCACGATTATAAATGGAGTATAGTTGAGTCCCATCCTTCGTGAAGTAGACATCAATTTTTACACAGTTATCTTTATTTTATGCCTGGTCAATTCGAAGGACATTTGTGCGACTAATTTGCGAAATGAATGTTCTCTCTAAGTTGCTATTATGCTACCTACACACTTTGACCACTTTTGGTACATACACTGATGCTGAATATTATATTATTTAGTAACAAAATTTAAATTTTGTTATAAACTTATCTCTGCAGGCGGGAAATATACTTGTAGATTCTGATGGTGCAGTAAAATTAACAGACTTTGGAGTTTCAGCATCCATGTTTGACACTGGAAGATAGACAAAGATCTAGAAACACATTTGTTGGAACTCCATGCTGGTACACAGTCGCTTATTACAAGCAGTCTTGTGACATACTCCCTCAGTCCCCTTAAGTTTGTCCAAAAGCATATATTTCACGGTATTTAAGATAGTAATGAGTGTAAAATGTGTGGTTGAGAATGAAAGATTTAAAAGAATTTGAGAGGAAAGATAAAACATGTGGTTGTGAATGAATGAAAGTGGACAAACATTAGGGGACACCCAAAAAGGAAAGTGGACAAACATTATGGGACAGAGAGAGTAAAGTTTAAATTTTAATTTTGGAAACTAATCATGATTATCTCGTATGTCTCAGGATGGCTCCAGAAGTCATGCAACAACTGCACGGATATGACTTTAAGTGAGCTGCTGAGTGCTGACTTCATTCATTGTTCTCTTCTTCTTAGTTTAACAATTTTCTGTTACACAAGGGCTATATGATATTTAAGTGCAAAAGTTGTCTAATATTTTACTTCATTTTTGTACAGGGCAGATATCTGGTCATTTGGTATCACAGCACTTGAACTTGCCCATGGTCACGCTCCTTTTTCGAAGTATCCTCCAATGAAGGTGCATATATCCACTTTCACTTTTGTGGTCATAAGACATGCTGACTACTCTGATCCCACGACAATTTATTGTTTTAAGCACATGGCATTATTAGATTCGTTTTTATCTTTTTTTCAGGTTCTGCTAATGACATTACAAAATGCACCACCTGGTCTTGATTATGAAAGAGACAAAAGATTTTCGAAGGTATGTTGATTAGTATGCTTTTAGCTTTCTTTTTCTGAATGAGCTATCCTTGCATTTTCTAAGAATGCTATTTTTTAGTCTTTCAAAGAGCTGGTATCAATTTGCTTAGTGAAAGATCCAAAGAAACGTCCTACTTCAGAAAAGTTATTGAAACACCATTTCTTTAAGCAAGCACGCCCAAATGAGTATCTGGCTCGCACAATTCTTGCGGGCCTCCCCCCTCTAGGTGATCGCTACAGAACATTAAAGGTGTTGTCACTTGTCCCAAATACTTGATTAGGGAGGAAAGTGATGCTTCATTTTCTTAACTCTTTTTCATTGCCTCAGCAAAAAGAGTCGGATATCCTTGCTCAAAATAAAGATCAGTATGGAAATGAGGAGCAGTTATCACAGGTAATAGCAACTTTTTATACTTAAATGCAGATGCTATGTTATGGCGGGACTTCTTGTTAAATAGCATGCATGACTGAAAACATACCCTACTCTTTCATACTGGATTGTTCACAATAATACAATTAAATACCAAATAGTAGTTGTTAAATGTTATCAGTTAGCTTGTGTCTCTTAGTTGCTGCCCTCTGTTAAGCATTCCTTCAGAGTCATGTCCTCGCATGCTATTTATAGCCAAGTGTTAGCTCTTGTGTTACTAACTACGTATATGGCCTGCTGTGAATTCGATACTTAATTTTTATATGCATTCATGTATGTAGATTGATGTGTAAATATAATTAATTTAGTTCAAGACATATGATCTGTTTTGAATTTTTCTACAACGTAGCAGGGTTCGAGTGCTAGATAAATATCGATTGTTAAACTGAAAAATGGATAGCGTTGTTTACTGCAAAATAGCGTCTTGATTACATGATTTGTTAATCTCTTTCAGCAAGTGTACATACGAGGGATCAGTGCCTGGAATTTTAATCTTGAAGATCTGAAGAATCAGGCAGCCATGGTAAAGCGCCCATGATCTGTTTTGGGTTTAAACAGTATTCATTGCTCTCTAGGATTCCATTTTTAAACCAAATATAGATGCCTTTATTGGCTATCACTTATCACTCTCTATGACTCTACCTACAGATCGAAGATTATGAAGGCTTGTCAAATGTAGAGGAGTCAGAATCCAACACTAATCATAGGGGAGAGTTTTCCTATGGTGGGACATCTAATGAAATGTATTCTCCAGAACGAGTAACCGCGTGACTGATGTACCGTCTGATGAGGTAACCTCTCGTTCCTGTATGTTTCTGATTTTTCTACTCTAAGTCACATGCAGCCTGTCATAAAATGTGCATTTTTAGGAGGGCACTGCTGAGAGTCAAGACTTGGAGGATCCACTCGCTTCTTTTCCAATTAAACCTCTTGAGGCTCTGAAGTAACGTTTATGATAAATTATTTCATGAATTTTATCCTATCTTTTGTTCTCCCTAGGGAGGGAGACCTTTCACTTGAATAGTTGCATACTTGTCTTTGCACTTGTGTCCTTTTATTCATGTTATCGTTCTTGCAGGGGGTATTTTGATGTTAGCGAGGATGATTTTCACGGAACATCTAAAATTGAAGATCAGTCCATCCGAATGACAAGCAGCAGTTTCAAGCTAATCAGAGTGTGAACAATGAGAGTGTAAATATCAGTCGAAATAGCTCATTACCGTCTCATATCATTGCTGAGCCCAAGAAGTTTTTCAGTGGAACAATACTTGATTACGCACCTTCTCCAAAAAAGATTTTAAATGCAGATAGGTAACTGACAATTTTGTGCTTACACTGGCCTGAGTTCTACAATTTAGGCGTTTAGCTCACTTTATCCTTTCTTCATGCACATCAAGCTCACTATTTAAATCTTGTCCTGCGATAAATGTGTCAGTTATTAACATCTTATAAATATTTGAACCACATCGTGCCAGGGAATATTCACAGCCTAGATTTCAGTCTGAACGAAACTACAGTGGCCCATTATTGAATCGTCAAAGGAGAGATACCAATAGCATTCCAGCTGGTATTTTTTCATACAATTTGCGTATCCATATTGAATTTTTTTCTGCATATCCTTGATTCCCCGTAGCGATTAACTTGTGAACCTTGATGCATGTCAATGCAACAGAGGACTTGTCTGAAGGATCCCTTGTCCAGCGTAAGGGAAGGTTCAAAGTCACATCAGGAGATGTCAGCCCAAAGGTATGTCCTGCTGGGGATTGGGAATTCAACATTTCTACTTATAATTGATATAATCTGGACATTATATATCAAACACTAACCATTTTTACTCTCTTCTTTGGTAAAAGTGTTTAATGTTTGCTATGATTGATCTAAGGCATAGCTAAGAAAGTCATTTTGTTCTCACAGGGCCCTAGCACGTCAATTTTTAACTCCAGTGGTATAAACAGTCTAACTGGTGCTGGAATTTCAGCTGCTGCAGTATTATCATCATTACAATATCTTTTGCAGTTAAATGCAATGCAAAAGGTACAGATTTCCCTGTGCCACGAAATATATATATATCACAAGAGCCATTTTAAGTTGTGGTCTGATTTTTGGATCTGTGACTGAATGCTATTTTTTCTGTGCTTATAACAGGAAGAAATAATTAAGCTGAGCAAATACGTGGAACAAATGTTAGGTAAGACAAATATGTGCCTGAACAAACTAATTTTTGCTTATCTCCGCTGCCTTGTGTTTGGCAAGTCATGTTTCATTTGCTGTTATGTCCATATTCATCTCTCAAACATTTTTCCTGCCTCAGCCAAGCAATCAGAAAATCAAGAAGCAGGGACCGGTGATATTTCTCAGGTACGAGTTATTCGTCATGATGATCGATGTTTAGTATTGTTGCTTGTGACTTGTCAAGGTATTTAAATTTCGACACTCTTTGAATTGGATCTGAAATAATTAAGTAAAAAACAACTTTTAAATGATATCACATGTTTGATTAAAATGAAGTTGTCTTGTAAGCGTTGATTCCAATATTTGCGTATTTATTAATATGACTTGATTTACATCAACTACTATCACAATAGCATTGTTTGAAAGCTGCTCTCTTTGGTTGGCTGGATCATATCTGTATCTGACACTTTTCATGATAGATAAGAGAAGATTCTATAAATAACAGTTGCTTCGAGTTTCTGTCCAATGATAATATTAGAAAGATTCTATAAAAGTACTTACAGAGAGTTTTGTTTTCAGCAAACATCTACGGCATCTAATAGAGAGAAAGAACTTATGTCACAAGTAAATCAACTGCAGCAAAGGTACACAACTACTTTTCCTTTTTTGTCCTGCACTGCCATCACTCACTAATTCCCGAGTTTTGACCATCAGTATCGGGTCTATCAAGGAAGAACTGCAAAAACAAAGGCTTAGAAACATGCAGCTAGAAAGGCAGTTCAATTCTCTCAGCATCAAAGAATGAATTAGCAGCCAAACAGAAAAGATTCTGAGCACTAGTCACATGCAACCACTCTATGGATCACAGTTTACACCTTATATCCAAGTCTGTCAGCAGCAACTGCAATTTGAAGCCAAGCAATCTCTCATACCAATTTGTATCATAAGTTTGGACGGACGCTCTGGTAACAATTTTGCATCCTTGCTCAGTATTTAAACCCAGTTTAGAGTCTCTGTTTATGGATCACTCTCGAATTGTTGCACACAGCTGGTTTTCATACATTATAAGATATCCGACTCTATTGCTTTAGTCTGATATACTGGGCGAACATGGACTCAGTTTGTCCCTCTCTTCTCTTGTCAATATGTGAATTTCAGTATTACTGAAAGTATATGTTTACTCTATACAGTCAGTAACGTTGAGTGTACGCCTAAATGCTTCCCTAACAAACTCAATAAGGTGCATGGATTACTTCACTAGATAATGAATTTACTTATCCTGCAGATTTGTCGAAAGATGGCAAACTGCATCGTGTTATTAGAGGTTGGGAGTCTATTTAAATGCTACTCTTCATTTTGGCCGGCATCTCGATTGACTAACGAAAGTATAAATTTGTTGAACAGCTCCAAGCAAAGATTAAAAGAGAGCATTAGCCGTATCATCTTAGTCAACTGAAATGCTAGCACGAGAAATCTCAAACAAAAAAAGATCAGCTTATAGAAAGAAGCTAAGCGACCAGAACGAAAAACAGATGTCGCAAAAAGGGGCATTCCGAGAATTGAACTCGGGACCTCTCGCACCCAAAGCGAGAATCATACCACTAGACCAAATGCCCTCCTGGTGTTTTCAGTGAAATTATCAAGAATCTATAAGCAATCCATTCTTTGGCAAATAGAAGTAACAGTAGTCAAACATTCATAATAAATTCAAGTGCTGCTGGAACTTGGATATACAACTATGTGTATATTATTCAACTATATAAAAGAGTTGCAATAACTCGTGCCAAACTTAAGTATTCACTGTATTGTTTCGCATTTGGACATATTCAACGTCCACTCCTCTCAACCATTTAACAATTGATTAATCTAAACACAACCTGAACAATTCGGTCTGTGCAAATGCAACTCTAATAAATAATTCAACACACAATGCCATAAACAATACAAGCACATTCACACTCTCTCCACCCATAAGTTATAAGTTCTGACAGAGGCATAAAATACCAATTAATGGCACCCACACCCTAAACCAAACATTAATCACGCACCTTTTCTTCAGACCCATGCTGGTAAAATATCCTCATGCTCAGAAGACTGAGTCAGCTCATCAAGTAACTAAAAGCCAAGACTGTCAACAAACTCAAAACTGAAAACTCACATCCATTAGCCAACTCCACAGATTTGAAAGCCACCACATTCTCGGCAAGCAACTCCTTTACGTTCGAGCAAATCAGTAAGAAATAGTATGACTTGTTGCAAATGCACATCAACAGCACAACTCCAGTTCATATCAAAATCCAAAATCCAGATATCAATGCAATACAACACAACACAAATTGGTACCTGAAGACCACATCAGACGAATTCCTTTCCATTAGACATCACTATTTTTCTTGATTCTGATTTAGGGTGTGTCCCTTCCATCAATACGTACATTGACAAATTAAATATCCAACCTTAAAGGTAAAAAATTCAATATCCAAATTTTTCCTAAACGATGTTTTTGTACAAACCCCTAAAATCTTTTTATGAGCTACTCCCCAAAAATCTTAAATTGATAAATTCCCTTAATCAGAAAATAGTAAAACAATTAATTAAACAGATCATCAGCAGTGACGAATTGAATATAACCATTGATCTAGATGATCTAGGGTATTGAAAATTTATAAAAATATTAATTAAAAATCATAAGAGCATCAGAATCCAAATCTTGAAAGGAAACACGCATCAACTGAGATTACATATGATTAGGAAGATACCTCTGCGAAAATCGCCGAAAGCGGATTCTGAGAATCTTCGGATGATGCGGGCGGCCATGGTCAACTCGGAATCGTTGACCGAAACACAAGACCAAGACTCCAACTCTTCTGTATACATACCGATTTGCCCCCAAAGTATTTATAAACTCGATTTGTCCCCGAATTATGTTGGAAATTCAATTTGTCCCCAAAGTATGTTGTAAATTTGATTTGTCACCTTAAGTTGATAATATTTTTAAATTTAGTGAATTAAGTTATTGTATATAAAAATTAACCCAGTGAGTTATGGAATGTACAAAAACTACCATAAGAATTATGAATTTACAGAGTAGGGTCCACATGAAGTAAATTATTGAATTAATGAGAAATCAGAAAGGTCAAGTCAATCAGTCGAATCAATGTCGAGCAGAGTAGACGCTTTAAACGCGACAGAGTTGGAATTTAGTTGGGGCTGTTTTGGGCGGTTATGGTGGGCCGCTTTGTTCTTTTAGATGGGCCCATTTCCTAATTACTTTATCACTGAAATTAAATCTTTGAAACAAAATCTAAAATTTAATATTCGTAAAAGGATCCAATGCTGGCTATAATGTGGAGCAAACTCAAAAAAGCCGCCATTTTAACGACTCAAAAATGAAGTTGTTAATATTACAAACAAATTGATGCGCAACATCGATTTGATTCATAACAGTTCAACAATTTATTGAGTTCGAGATTTTATTGAATTTTATGCTAGCTTTATTTACAAGTTCTCTCGAGGGTCTTTCTTGACCACATAGTGAGGTTACACTCAAAATTTGAATTTGTTAAATTAATTAATTAGAAGGTATTTGTAAAAATTAAATATTTGTAGGCTACATTTGAAATTAATTTAATACTTCGATGTAGTGAGAAGTCAATATCAGTCGACAACAAGTATACTATTATATAGGCTTGTGAAAGGAAGAAACATGCATGTTCTATCAACAGTTCTGTTGAATAGGCATGAATATATGACTAGGAACAAACACTTAATGCACTCAACTTTAATGAGATAAAAACATTTAGGGTGGTTCAGTTATTGAATGTGGACCTGAACAGTTAAAGTGGTGCATTAACATTGAATCAAGCTAGTAGGCTTCAAATATCAATAGGTACAGACCTGAATTATAATGATTTAAGTTCAACATAATACTCCTAATGTACTATACAAGTCAGAAATCATCACAATGTAAAGAAACAAGAAAACAAAGCATATAAATTTACACCAACTTTTACAATCAAAAGGACTCCTGTTGTCTGGGACAAAGCATGCTCTATGGATGTCCCTAAGTTTGAAAAATTGGGAGCTATATATTTAGCTAAGCTAGGTAAGCTGCCACAATGGTTGTCTGACTACTACTACTACTAGCTGTTTATGTGATCATATGATGATGAATTAACAGCTAGTTATAAGGTACTTCAACTCTGTGTTCTGACCTTTTGTGAAAATGCACCATTGAGTCAAGAAACTCCTTTTATGAGACAAATTATGTTTCTAGTAAATGGTTTGTATCTTGATTCACGAATATGATCTTCACATGGGAACGATGGAGTGGTATATATATGGAGTAGAAAAGACAACCCTAATTTTGTTAGCATGGTAGAAGTTACCATTACCGAGGGTGATGAGGAACAAGTCTTTAATTCAAACACACAAAAACCATCCATATATATTACAGAATTGTAATAGTGCTAGTCCAAAAGTTTCAAGCACAGATATGATCTGATCTCCTCAAAACATGCAAGAAATCATAAGTGGTAATGCATTGGGGATTTTAGAAGCTTATTCTAAAACAAGGTGCATATAGATGCCCATTTATTAGGGATTGTTGGAAGAAAACCCGGTGAAGTATCCAGACCCCTGACTGAAACTTGATGATGAGTTACCACTAATTCGACCTCCTAAGACACCCGCAAGTGATCCATCACAAGCGTACTTCATCAGGTCAGCATTGGTAGCCTCCAGTTCCTTTTGAAGCGTAAGTACCTGTCGTTGAAGCACGGATATGGATCCAACACAGCCATAGACAGGATCCTTGATGCGCGCTTCAGCCTCGTAAGCTAGAGAATTAACTGCATCTTCTCTCTGGTGAGGGGAGATTTCATTAAGGAGCTTGGAGACATTGCTGGCACCAAATATCTTGTGAACGTTGGCAAACTTGGTTGGCTCCTCTGGTGGGAAGTAGGGTGCAAAAGTGCAGCCTGGGAGGCACTTCCTTCTTAGGAATTTACATGCAGCACAAGGTGAGTTCGAGTAGTAACATAGTGATTGAAATGAAGAATTATTAGATGATGAAGAAGCCATGTTTGCTGATCCAACCTTGTGATATCTGCAACTGTGTGAAATCATGATTAGAGATAAATAAATCTTGATAAGCACACTCGGCATAAGGTCTATCATAGACAAATTTTGTGTACTAGCCTGGTCAATACTAGCCTTATTTATTGTTATCTGCACACGCCTTAATTTTCCCCTACATCTTTTGATCTTTCATTTTTGGTTTCAACAAGTGATTCTAGGTATAATTACATGTCAAGGTTTTGATATTAACACACAAATAGACATAATTACTTGTAACCCTGAGGCCTGAGTTACTTCTATAGCTAAATATCAAAATATCGAGGGCCAAACCCTAAAGAGCAAACCCTTTAATTACTAAGACTGTTAATATTAATCACGTGAAAGTCTCGTTTATCAAGGTCTTGCTGCCTGTTGAAAACTCATTTATCATAATATATATCTGTCGACAAACCGGTGAAATCTGTCAGAAATAAGTGACAAGTAGTTATATAAGCAGATGATGATCTTGTTACCTGATCTAGATATATGACCTCAACGTCTTATAACTCTTGTATTTGGTTGTAGCTTGCTAGCTAGCTTAGCTAGCTATTGGTGCACAGTATGGCTGCTGCACAGATCCAGTAGAGTATGACGATGCAAATATTATTTAAGAATGTATAACAAGGGGAAAGTATCGTCAGACATAAGAGGAGAGATCTAGAGAGATGTTCTCGTTTTATTGTTTACTGGATGTGAAGGGTCAGAGAAGAGAAGTAGAATTGAAGAAGCAGTGGAAAACCCTAGATAATTTTGCAGGAGACGCAAGGATCGTCACTGCAAAAAGATGAGAGAAAAACAAACAGTAACTTAAGGACTGAGATGATGATAGAGAGAAAGGGCAATGCAATAAAGCTAAACCACTACACACACAGTTTGGGCTTGTGAAAGGCCAATGGAATATATCATGTACAATTTTCACTTTTCCATTCTTTGTTTAGTTTTGTCTCAAGTCGTTTGAATGATTTGATGAACAGTGTTCTAACGCGAGAAATATAGTAAGTGAATGGATTGAATCTGTGTTTAAAAGGACTTGACACGCAAACTGGTTTTACGTGGTAAAAATGATATTTCCATCAACTTAAACATTTATAGGCCATCACCTTATGGAACATGGATAGAGGTACGTCAACATATAATACAATGACTGAATGTACCATAAATGTTAGCTAGATTACCAAGACGGTTATGATTTTAACAAGTGAAGTAAAAGCCGTGAATTGAGATAAATGCATGTCGTTTTAATAAGAAATTTCATTAAAAATATGTCTTTTTAACATCGTCATTATAAAACTGATTATCTATCTGCTTAACAAGAAAATAATCTCTGATATATGATATAGTTTAAAAAATACTCCGTATTTGAATAATAGTTAAAAGTCTTGTTGAGTTTTTTACTTGCCTGTAAATCTATGTATAAATGTGTTAACAAGTGACGTATTAATTAATATTACTCCTTTGATTCTGAGCCAGGAACAACGCCAATACATCAAACCATGCTTAAATGAAACTTTGGTATCTAAACATTTACCTTAGCTTTATGCTAGCTCTGTATTTAAATTCATACCTAAAAAAATTTAATTTACAAACATATGCATCAGTATTTCTACTTGTATTAATAGAGAAGGATACATGTTTAGTGACTGAACTGACTGATGTCCGAAATTCATCTCTATAACATATAAAACTCCATCCTTGCGGCTATGTGGGGGTGCCGGAGACCTCAAGCAATCATCATTTGATTCCTACCAAAGATTCTAGAGAGCATAAACGGCCAAAAAAGGGAATAAGTATTATTAAAAAACACTTCCTTTTAGAGAGCATTTGCAACAAATGATTGGCAGATCGGATCTGGCCGTAATTTCTCTCTTTAATTTGCTTTTGATCGATTCCTAGCTTTCCTTCGACCTAATCGAACTATTTAAATCATCACCTGCAGCCCTAACACATTTATAACCCTACAAATTTATCCGTTTTAATAAAGGGTTTCGAAAAACCCTAATGTTCGGAAATGACGCGGCTCGTCGTATGCGAATATATTATGAATACATAGGGTATGATCATTCTCATTAAATTCCTTTTGATGATCGATCCAAGCATGTGCTAGGATTTCATGAGGCTGCTTATTTTAACTAGTGTCTATTATCCACCAAAAGGTACGAATCAATATACAATAGACCACTCCAATCTAAAATAAGCACTAAGCCTTTGGGCAGCATATTGAGCAAGAAATGATCAAATGTGTTGCATAAGGCTATGTCACAATACAATGCATTCTGGTTTTAAAGTGTGGCCACGTAAGTCTAGCTTGACATAGATTATGTTTGCATAGTGGGCATAGAGTATCCTTAATTGTTTAGGTCGGCATTGTATATAGTATAAACATATCTATCCCTTTAATGATACATGTATTCTAGAACAAATATAAGTGCTCGTTTGTTTTTAATTGAATTAAGTGCTCGTTTGTTTTTAATTGAATTAAGTGCTCGTTTTTTGATTGAGCTGGTTTTAAGTAATCGGAAGAAAGCAATTATGCAAACAGAGTTTAGAATATAATCTTAGCATTTAATTTTGTACTTAACTTGGCTAATGGTATAAAATAGCATTTAAAATGATTAATATCTTGATTTCAAATCATGAATTTGATAAATATTTTTCTAAACTAAAAAATAGATTGAGTTACTATAATATTATCAATGCAACCGATTGAAAGAAAGTTTTTTCCACGTACATATTATCGGCCCATCAAACATTAGACCCAAGAATGATCAAACTTGGTCTGTTGGGACTAATCAATGGACCGATTGAAACACGACTACAACTCATTGGCAAGTCCTATAGCTAGGGCTTATGATAAAGTGCAGAAATATTTAAAAAAAAATTATTCCTAGATGTTGAAGGACTGGATAGAGACCTCAATTCAAAGCGGAGATATATTAAGGAGCTTTGAACCATCAATCTCTGAGATCAAACACCAAATGACTAACCGATTTACCGTTACTCGTGCATAATTGCAGAAACACTTATCATGGTCAATTGATGAACTGATTGGATTCTATCCTTCCCATCGTACGGAACGAGGATTTCCTGAGCCCTAAAAGTGGTGCAAGCATTGCTTCGATGCACATGGAGCTAGTCATACACATAAATTTTGCTTTGAAGAGAATCAGTAACATGTTTGAAAGGATACTCTCATTGTGTATTCGAACTAAAGTCTTTGTGGTCGAGTTAGCTTATATATTCACTCAGCTGCAAATTCTGATCGATATTACATTTTACATTCGTAATATCAGTTCACATATCTCACTCGGAAAAAGAGTCCATTCGCTACCGCAGTGTAATTGTTGGACCTTAGTTTTGATGATTGACAAACATTAAGGACTAATATTGTGTTGAGATTTAATGTGATATGCAGTAATTAAAGAAAGTCCACTTACCAAAGAAGAAATTAATCCAAGATTTAATCAAAGAATTAAAAGAACACGGAGCGGCTATGCCAACTTTGGAAGGTGGCAATTATAAAGAGATCAAGCGAGCATTTATGACACATCAAATAAGGAAAGCAAATCTAATTGAAGAAGACAAGAAGGAGAGATTGCGAACAGTATAAAAGGAAGTTCGACGGCTTCGAAGAAGGTGCGCGAAATCCGAGGAGCAAGAGAAGAAGAAAGATTTCTTTGAGCCGGATTATTGTGCACGTTGCTGAGGAAGTTGCTCGAGAGTGGTTTTACGTCACACGCATTCAAACCCTTCTACGGAAGATAGTGGTTTTACGTAGTAGTCTGATTGGCTATTGTGGTTTCCACTATAAATCGTGAGTTATTTACTTTCAGTATTTAATTAAGTTTAATTCCGCTGCGTTTAAGAATTGACTGCAAACCTTCTAAGGGAACTCGTAACTGAGTTACCTCAGAAGGAATGCTAACCTACGATCCAGTGACATATTAGTTCATTCTATTGCTCAACACTGTCCTGATAATGTTTAATTCTCTTTGTATACAGCTTTGTGCCCTTACATTTCATCACCTAGTTGATCATCTCTCCAAATTCCAAAGTAGATTTGTTAACTTTCATTAGCTGGTTGTGACAGTGAGCTGTATATTTAAAAAGGTGCCAAAGTTTCAAACACTGGCCAAAGACAGTCAACAGCTGCAATACAGCCCAGGTGCCAGAGCAGTCGGCTGAGTTTCCAAAAGGCCACATTAAATTCGCATAAAATAACGGGCCAGTCAGTCCAAAATATGTCCCTAATCCACAAAAGCCACTTGAAATTATATTATTTCACTATTTTTGTTAATAAAGTAAGAACATAATACTTAATACGCAATTATAATTTGTCTTGAAGTATTTTTTGTAACTCTGAAGCTCATTCCGTGCCGCATTACCTCTCACATTCTCACTAGTAGTGCATATTAGTGAATAAAATATATTAAGATATATATATCAGGTGACATAAGTGTTAAGAATATTGTAGAATATTATGCACAGGGAAAAGATCATGGGATGTGTATTAGGATAGTAGGATATTATTGCAATAATTGATTCTTATTAATTCAAAGTTTATATTGATAAATTATTAATCCTAATTTCATGTGTATTTTACAAATTCAATTACCTATTTTAATTAAATATTTATGTAATTTCAATAATTAGATCAGTCAGAGTCAATATAACAATTGAAATGACGTGTTCACGTCTTACAAAATTTTATTGTCCTCCTAAATCTTAAGTATTGTGCATAAAAATAAGTATTTAAATAATTATATACGGAGGGCTATTTTCGAAAAAAGATACTTCAATAAAAATTATTGACAAAGATTAGGATAGATTTTACAAATATATAATTATAGCATACTTTTGAGTATATATTAAAATAAGTAAGAGTATTTTTAAAAATTCAATAACACCCTTAAGCTAATAATCCAAGTCAAAAATTTATCGACAGAGATTAGATGTGAAAATACAAGTACTTGAAGAATATTAAGGAGGGAAAAGATTTAGGTGGACACGTAAATATTTGTGAGACAGAAGTATATAATTTGAACTATTGATTTTTAATAATTCAACGGATGAGATTAAAAATTAAAAAATCTCCAACTCCAACCGCCTCGTATTTTTCGCAAATCCATCGCCAACTTTAATACAACTAACTTTAATCTCAATCGTTAGATTAATCAAATTAATAGTTCAGATTTTGTCATTATATCTCACATAAATTAAATATCCTCTTAAAATCTAACACTTAAGGTGGATATTTAACTTTTGTAAGAAGTCGGCACATTCTTCACCGTTAATTATTCATACAAAGATTTTACAAAAAAATATTCATAAAAAACAACAGCCATATTCTTAATCCCAGCCCCCACAGCGTACAGCCAAATCCAGACAAAATTCAAATTTTAAAATTTAATTTTAAAACGATGTAATTTATGACTCCAATTAGGTCATCTTCATCATCTAAAATTGTGTGCTTAATTAGGACTACAAATATATGACTCCAATTAGTACAATATTACATGCACCGTCTCGGAAATAACGCCCTAAATCATGCGCGATGACGTCATCTAAACGACCATCTTCTCAGCGTCGCAGCTCACTTTTCAACAGCTACTCCACACGTTTTCAACGGCGACACGTAACAAAACAGATCCGAACCAAACAAACCGGGTCGGGCTCAAATCACAAAGTGACGAGACCGATCTGACGACGATTCCCTTCTCTGTCAAATTTCAGAGACGAGACAAAGAGAGATCAGCAACCGAGCCAATCGGGATTTTGATTCTACACAAAAAAGTTTTATTCTTTACTTAGAAAAATACGTATAATTAATGGGTATGGTTGGGCTCCGCCATTGCCGAAAGTGACCAAATGGATCAGAGCATCCGATGAAAGCTACAGTCTTCACCCTCTTCAGCCTTCGGCCTCTTCTGCTCTGTATTTAGTGCAGCTGTGGATTTTGGTTTTTGAATTTTTTGAGAAAGTGCTAGGAAGTAGGTGTCTGGTTGTTAAGGTTAGTAAAGTAGTGTTTTTTATTTATTGTTTTGTGAAAAGATTAATTTTTTGAATATATAGCTGGCTGGTGCTGATTTTTATGCAATTGGGTTTGTTCTTTTTTGGTGTTTTGGATTTGGAGTTGCAGTTGATTTGAGGAAGATGGCGCTGGATGTGGTGCAGGGCACAGATGGGCTGGGGAGAGTGGTACTGCACGAGCCAGCTGGCTCAACTGCTGAGGTTTTGAGTCGTGATCTCTTGTGTTTTGATTCATTTTGGAACAGAAAGTGGATTTTTTAATCTGGATTATTTGCCTTTGTTTTGTATTACCTTGTTAACCCCTTGATTCAGATTTATTAAGTTGAACTGGTTGAGTTTCTGTTTAAGGATTGATTTTTTCTCATTTGATTTGTGTTTTCTCCGGGTCGTGTTGTAAAGTCTGGTGTTTGTTTGATGTTCAGGTGCTTCTGTATGGTGGACAGGTTATTTCGTGGAAGAATCAACGAAGAGAGGAGTTGCTTTTTATTAGTAGTAAGGTAAGCCTTTATCACTTTTCAAGCTGTAAAAATGAAATAGAAATCTATTTTTCTACTGGTTTGTAGTTCAAGTAAATTTGTTCATATTTGAGTATCTCTAGCTATTGGTCTCAAACTAGAAGCACTGGATTGACTGTGAAAATGTAGCTTGTTTTAAAGATTTCTTTTTTCTAACGCTGTTGGGTGTCAATGTCAACTGTCCACTTAAGCGGTAAAGCTTACCTCATCTATGTATTGAATCTGTGTAACCTAGGATGAATATTTACTGCATTCAGTTTAGTGTTAGCCGCTGTAATTTGCATTATTTAAGAGCAAACTGATAAACTAAAAATCGAAGGAGATTTTTTGTTGACGAGTTGATGTGGTGGCATTTTTCAGGCTATCAGGAAACCACCCAAAGCCATAAGGGGAGGCATTCCTGTCTGCTTTCCACAGGTAATTCTTAGTTCCTTCCTGAATTACTATGTCAAAACTCGAAAGTAGATTAAGCCCCCATCGTGATCCAACCCCACATTCATATTCAACAGTTTGGAAATCTTGGTACCCTGGAGCAGCATGGTTTTGCAAGGAATAAACTTTGGTCTCTGGATTCTGACCCTTCTCCTCTGGCTCCTACTAATCAGTCCTCTGTTGACCTTATTTTAAAGTCTTCCGATCAGGAAACAAAAATGTGGCCTTATAGGTTTGCAGTTTGTTACTTATCGCTTGAAATTGTCAACTATATACTCGTGAGTTGTAAGCTACGTATGTAATATTATCTGACGACTGTATCATCTACAGCTTTGAGCTGCGGCTGCGTGTCACTCTCAGTGCTGGAAAGCTCACATTGATACCCCGTGTGAGAAATACAGATAGCAAGCCTTTTTCTTTCACCATCGCTCTTCGCAATTACTTAGCAGTTTCAGATATCAGGTTTTTTGCCACTTCTGCTTTTTATTGACAAAACTGATCACAAACTGTCATTAGTAAATGATCAATTTTCTGATACGGTTTGTGTCTAAATGTAGTGAAGTCCGCATAGAGGGCTTGGAGACGCTTGATTACTTTGACAATCTGAATAGAAGAGAAAGATTTACTGAACAAGCTGATGCTATAACCTTTGATGAGGAGGTAACTAACTCTCCTTATTCCTTTACATAATCAAAAGAATTCTTAAAGGATGATCACCTTCAGAGGCCTGCGAGAACTAAGCCATACCAACATTAGTACATCTTCTGTTTTACATCTTTTAACCGATAAATCATTTATATTCTCAAGGCCCTTGTTAAAATATTTTATCTTCCTTTGTAGATTGACCGAGCTTATCTCAACACACCAACAAAGATTGCCGTGATAGACCACGAGAAGAAACGAACCATCGTGCTACGCAAAGAAGGAATGCCAGACGCAGGTCCTAAATCTTATTCACCAAAATCTACTTTTTTCATCATTCAAATATTCCTTCTCAACTTTAAAACACAACTTGCAGTTGTTTGGAACCCATGGGATAAGAAATCTAGGCAAATCCTAGACCTAGGCGACGAGGATTACAAAACAATGTTATGTGTCGACTCTGTCGCTATCGAAAGCCCAATTGTTCTCAAACCCTTCGAAGAGTGGAAAGGACGCCAAGAACTCTCCGTCATCTCATCTAGCTATTGCAGCGGCCAGTTAGACCCTATGAAAGTTCTCTACGGTTAATTTAAATATCGAAACTCTCCGTCATCCTAACTGCATCACTATATATTTTCATGCACCATTTTGTTGCTTGACACTCCCGCTTGCCTGTATTTTCTATGGTTTGGCGATCCTTAGGAAGGGAGTGAAGACCGTTAAATAAGTTATTGTGCACTTTGAAGGGATGTGCTTTGTAGCCTTCTTTATTTTTGATTTTTTTGATAAAAGATTACAATTTCTGGACAAAACAAGAACAGAGGACTTAAAGGAGCTTGATGTTGGGTAGTGATATTCTTGGACAGCAATCAAGCTTGAACCAATTCCATTTCCTGTGATATGCAAGTTTGGAAATAAAGTCTGTCAGTTCATTAGCCTCTCTTCGGATAAATCTAATTGTCCAGTTAGTCTTAGATGCAAACATAGAAAGACACTGTTGTGCACAATGGTCATTAGCTTCCGAAATCTGTTGTTTACCATCCATAATGTTTACAAGATTGCTGCAATCTGATTCAAAGATAACTCTTTGTAACATCAATTCAGAAGCTAATTGCATTCTAAGTAATAAAGCTTCAGTTTCCAACTGCAAAACAGTGCAACCATTTGGAGAATAAAGAGCCTTAATTCCCACAACAAAACCATTTTAATTTCTCGCAATTACTCCACATCCACCATCCAAATTTGAAGTTGCAGTGGTTGCGTCGGTATTAACTTTCACGAAACCAGCAAGTGGAGGTATCCATGAAAAATCATTCTGGCATATGAAAGACGAGAATAATGAATTAGCATTTGAGTACTGAGAAATGAGGGACATGATCTTAAAATATGCTGAATCAACCGCCAACAATTGAGACCCTTGTTAGACACTATTTCGATGGAACCAGATAAACCATATTACCACAATTACTATGGTGAACTGATTTCCATTCAGATGATATCAACAATGAAACAACCAGTCAGCCACATCAAAGAAACTGTCCAAATTGATATTAATAAGAAAATCAAACTTCAACCAAATAGCACGAGACCACCAACAGTGTAAGAGAATATGAGAGGTGGTTTCAACTGAACAACCGCAAATGCAGCACTGTGGATCAATAAGGCAGTGTTTCATAAGCAAATTCTTACCACTAGGAATGCCATTATAGTAAACTTTCCATGCAAAAATCTTTATTTTCCTAGGGATATTAACCTTCCATAAAATTTTCCAAAACTTGTGAACAAGGAAAGGATTTGAAGTATGACCTGCTTGCTGAGTAAGATCATGGTTACTTATGTCTAACTGAGCCTTGAGTAAAAGATAAGCCGATTCGACGGTTAAAACTCCATCTCTGCTGCTTGTCCATAAGATTTTCCCAGTTAATAAATCAGTGACAATAAAAGGCTTGATAAATTGAGCCACTTTCCAAAAAGCATGCCAAATGGAAGATGATTTATATCCTTTTCGAGCAGCAAATAAAGATGTGTGTGGAAAATATTTAGACTTCAATATTCGTGACATCAGAGAATCGGGAAATACAATTAGATGCCAAACTTGCTTAGCAATTAGTGAAAAATTGACAAGCTTCAAGTCACGAAAACCCATACCTCCAGTGTCCACATTCTCTTGCATAAATGACCACTTGATCCAGCTAATGTTACGTGAATGACCGGAGCGATTCTACCAAAATTTCCTGATAATATGCAATTTATTAATGACTTTATCAGGAAGAATATAACATGACATAGGATATTGTGGCATTGATAATAAAACAGCTTTGATGAGGACTTCCTTTCCACCCATAGATAATTGCTTAGCCTCCCAATTTTGAATTTTATTTTGAAAAGACTCAACTAAGGCATAATTTGAATCTGATTTTCTTCTATCCAAAAGCAGAGGCATTCCGAGATACTTAGGTATTTTATGAAAGAATTCAGAGTATATTGAGTTTGTAGAGTCTGGAAGAATGACAAGTAAGGAAGTAAACAAAGAAAAGTTGAGAAAAGAGTATTGATTGTATTGAATACAAGAGTACACAAGTAGGGTATTTATACAAGTCTTAGGAAACCTATGTTGGCCTAGCTAAGGTTGGTTTAGGTAAGTAGATAATCAAGATTTGATTTCTTTAGGAAACCTTGAATATCTTTAGGAAATCTTGAATATCTTTAGAAACTTACTGCTCAAGCTTGGTCCTTCATGTTTTCTTAAGTCCAACATGTACCCTACATGTTTCCCTTATTCTAACACTCCCCCTCAAGCTTGACTAAAGGATTTAGACAAGCTTGGACCCTAGAGCCCTTGCCTCATTAAAAACCTAAGTATGGAAAACCACATGGGATAAAACCATACCTAGGACAAAAAGAGTACAAGAACCTTCGGCCAGGGTTATGTCTAAGGGATGACACTTGTGAGTCCAAGCCTTGAATGGATGAACTCACACACCTTGCTACTAGCAGCCTTTGTGAAGATGTCTGCTAGTTGATGCTCACTTTTTGTGTAGCTCAGCTGAATCACTCCTTGCTCTACAGCCTCTCTCACCTTGTGGCAGTCCACTTCTATATGCTTTGTTCTCTCATGAAACACTGAGTTGGATGCAATATGGATGGCCGCCTGATTGTCACAATGCATAGTGATGGGTGTGTTGATCTTGATGCCTAGGTCGTTGAGGAGAGCTTTAATCCATATCAACTCATTTGTTAGCTTTCTCATGGCTCTATACTCTGCCTCAGCGCTTGAAC
Source organism: Sedum album (assembly GCA_006409495.1). Classification (NCBI taxonomy): domain Eukaryota; kingdom Viridiplantae; phylum Streptophyta; class Magnoliopsida; order Saxifragales; family Crassulaceae; genus Sedum; species Sedum album. The sequence continues at coordinate 38,744 of QZGG01000210.1, read as the reverse complement.
AAGAGATCACCTTCTGTTTTTTGCTTCTCCAAGTCACGAGATTACCTCCAATGAAGGTGCAATAACCTGTGGTTGATTTCCTATCATTCCTATCTCCTGCCCAATCTGCATCACAATAACCTACCACATCGGTGTTGCCATTCCTTCCCATCCAGATTCCTTGACCAGCCGTGCCTTTGAGGTACTTCAAAATCCTCTCTACCATGTGCCAATGGTGCATCTTTGGTGTTTGCATATGCTGGCTAACCTGATTCACGGAAAAGCATATATCAGGTCTTGTGATAGTTAAATAAATCAACTTACCAACCATCCTTCTGTACAGCTTTTCATCCTCAAAGGGCTTTTCTTCAATCTCCCCCTCACGTATGACTTTGTATCCTTCCTCAAGTGGAGTCTTTGCTGGTTTCACTCCAAGCTTTCCTGCTTCACACAAAAGATCAAGTGTGTACTTCCTTTGTGATAAGAATAACCCCTCTTTCGAGTTGCACATTCAATACCAAGAAAAGTACTTTAGTTCACCCAAGTCTTTAATATCAAAAACCGAATTGAGAAAAGTTTTAGTTTCGAGTATACCTTGTTTGTCATCTCCTGTGATGATGATATCATCAACATACACAAGGATCACAACTATACCTGATGGCGTAGTGAGGGTGAAGAGTGTATGATCAGCTTGAGATTTGTGAATCCTCTTTTGATGAGAGTTGTGCTCAGCTTGTGGTACCATGCCCTTGGTGATTGCTTTAGACCATAGATAGCTTTCTTAAGCCTAAGAACCTTACCTGGTTTGACCGTGCTTTCAAGCCCTGGTGGAGGATGCATATACACTTCTTCTTCAAGCTCACCTTGTAGGAATGCATTCTTGACATCCATCTGCCATAGATCCCATCCTAGGTTTGTAGCAACTGAGAGGATGACTCGAACTGAATGGAGCTTGGCCACAGGTGCAAAAGTGTCAAGGTAGTCTTCCCCATATGTTTGAGTGAATCCTCTTGCCACTAACCTTGCCTTGTACCTCTCAATCTGTCCATCACTCTTGTATTTGATAGTGAATACCCATCTGCTGGTCACGGCCTTCTTACCTTTGGGAAGATCAGATTCATACCAAGTTCCATTCCTCTCCATGGCTTTGGTCTCTTCTTGAATTGCAGCCATCCATTCCTTGTGGTCTTTGGCCTCTTCATAGGTCTTAGGGACTTCCCCTTCGTCTAACTTGCTGATGAAGCTTCGGTGATCCTTTGGGAACCCATCCAAAGAACAAACAGACTGAATAGGATAAGCAACAGCAGTACCATTATAAAATATCTTCCAGTTTGATGGAGACTTCCTCAGCCTAGTGCTTCTTCTTAGAGTTTGTGTTTGCTCAGCTTGAATTGATTCTGGTTCTTGATCAGCAGGGTGTGTTTGTCCTTGATCAGCTTCTTCTTCATTCTCCTCTTGATCATTCTGAGTTTGATCTTCATCTTCTTCATTCACAGAATCTGAACTCTCCTGGTTCTCTTCCTGATCATGACTTGATGAGTCAACTTCTTGAGGAGTTGTGGTTGAATCTTCATCAGATTCATCATGTGCATCATCCTGTATTCCCCCCTCATGATCAGGATGGGGAACACAAGGAGATGTGCTAGGGACCGAAGGTGTGGTGATGAAGTTGTCAATGATCCTTCTCAAGGCTGCAACTTTGTCTGATGGAGAGTTTGAGATATCTTTCACTTCCTCCCATCCTGCCTTGTCAAAGTAAGCTTTGGATTCCATGAACTTCACATCCCTGGATACCAAGACCTTTCTTGAAACAGGATCATAGCACTTGTATCCTTTTTGGGTGGCAGAATATCCAATGAACACAGCCCTTTGCTTTTCTCATCCAGCTTAGTTCGAAGCTCACCTGGAACTAACACAAAACAAAGGCACCCAAAAACCTTTAGATGATTAATGGAAGGTTTGGTTTTGTTTAGTACCTCATATGGAGATATGTCATTGAGGACTTTGGTTGGAATTCTGTTGATCAAGTAGCAAGCTGTCATAACAGCATCCCCCCAAAACCTCTTAGGCATATTAGTGTGAAACATCATGGACCGTGCCACCTCCATAAGATGTCTATTCTTTCTTTCAGCCACTCCATTCTGTTGAGGTGTATAAGGGCAGCTCGTTTGGTGATCAATCCCATTCTTGGCTAGGTGTTGCTTGAATGCGTTGCTCATGTATTCTCCTCCATTATCTGTTCTAAATGTTTTGATCTTCGCATTGAAATGGTTAGTAACATAATTCTGAAAATTAATGAAGGCATCTAGTACTCTATCCTTAGAAGGTAATAGGGTTAACCAAGTATATTTTGACTTTTCATCTATGAATGTAACAAAGTACTTATGGTTATCCCTAGATATGCAAGGGGCAGTCCATATATCCGAGTGTACTAGGTCAAAACAGTTTTCATATGATGTTTTAGAAGTTGGAAATACTGATTTGTGATGTTTACCTAATATACATGCTTCACATTCATCATGTTTAAGTTTAATATCAGGAAACAACAAATTTAATGCCCTCGGATGAGGATGCCCCAATCTAGCATGCCAAATTTCATTATTCGCATTAGATACTTCTGAATTGAAAGTAAAAGATTCATCATGCAAAGAAACATAGGAACTAGCTAAGTTGTCAAGAAAATAGAGGCCTTCTTTGGAAACACCTTCACCTAGAAGAGCACCGGTCTTAATATCCTGAACTCGAAGCTCATTAGGACCAAACATCACCCAACAATTAAGATCAGTAGCAATTCTTTTGACAGATAAGAGGTTAGATGTAAAATCAGGCATGAAGTAAGCTTTAGAGTCCTTATTAAACAATCTAACAATACCTAATCCTTTAATAGGCACACGGTCACCATTAGCAATTTCTACATGTCCTTTTGTTGGTTGAATATCTTTGATTAGTTTGGAGTTCGAAATCATATGATGTGAAGCACCAGAGTCGACTATACAATAATCAGATTTATTAGAAGCAAAGAGAGACATACCATTGGACTTACCCATGCTCTCCTTAAAGGCATGGAGGAGAGTATGTAGGTCTGATTTCTTCAAGTATTGATCCTCCTTAGGTCCGGTTGAGTCCTCATTAGCTTTATTGGCTTGTGGTTGCTTGAATTTGGCAGGTTTCAAGTGAGGGTGTAGAATCCAACACTTGTCTTTTAAATGGCCTCTTTTTTTGCAGTGATCACACATCAAACTCTTCCTCTCATCAACTTTGTTAACCACCTGGTTAGCCTTTATTGGCTTCTGAATTTGTGCACACACTTCTTCCAGGGAGGGGAGCTTGTCTGCCCTTAGAATGTGTTTGACAAGGTCTTTGTATGAGTGATCTAGGGTTTGCAGCAACCCAAACACCTTATCTTCTTCCCTTCTTTTGTTGAGGATTGCAGGATCAATAGTCTGAGGTCTCAATGTCTCCAATTCTGCCCATAGTGTGTTGAACCTCCCAAAGTGCTTTGTGAACTCTATATTATCTTGGCTTAGGGTGTTGAGTGCCCTCTTGACCTCAAACACACGGCTCAGGTTGCTTGTGTTGCCATAAAACATCTCAAGTGTCTCCCACAGGGCTTTGGCATTCACAAAAAAAGAGTAGGCTTCAAGGATTGACACATCCAAAGAGGCTTGTAGTATGGTCATCACCAATAAGTCCTCTTGTAGCCACTTCTCTTCATCACATCTTGTGACAGGTTTCCCATCATCTCCCTTGGTAGTAATTGTGGGGGCTTTATCACCCTCAAGATGAGAACATAACCCCTTACTCCCCAAGGTAACTCTGGCCATTCTAGACCATAGAACATAATTAGGCCCCTTAAGGACCACTGGTATTGCCACAACTCGAGTATCCATGATGAGAGTTTGTGGAAAAAAAATTTGATTTTTTTATGTGCGGAAGTTGTTTAGGATCTTGCTCCTGATACCATGAAAGAATTCAGAGTATATTGAGTTTGTAGAGTCTGGAAGAATGACAAGTAAGGAAGTAAACAAAGAAAAGTTGAGAAAAGAGTATTGATTGTATTGAATACAAGAGTACACAAGTAGGGTATTTATACAAGTCTTAGGAAACCTATGTTGGCCTAGCTAAGGTTGGTTTAGGTAAGTAGATAATCAAGATTTGATTTCTTTAGGAAACCTTGAATATCTTTAGGAAATCTTGAATATCTTTAGAAACTTACTGCTCAAGCTTGGTCCTTCATGTTTTCTAAAGTCCAATATGTACCCTACATGTTTTCCTTATTCTAACATTTTATCAATGCATTGTACGACTAAAATATTTGATAACTGATGCTTGTCCTCCAAACCAACGTTTTTACTAAAACAAATATGAGATTTGTTGTAGTTCACATGCTGGCCAGAACATGCTTCAAAAATACTTAGAATGTACTTGATTCTGTGAGCAGACATAACATTGGTTGAAAAAAGAGCAAACAGTCATCAGCAAACATTAAATGAGTAATATCAGGCGCTCTAGGATTGATTTTGATACCGACTAAAAACTGAAGTGTTTTTTCTCTAAGTATAGCATAATGCAGCCACTCCATGCACAAGATAAACAGGTAAGGGGACATTGGGTCGCCCTGCCTTAGACCTCTACTAGGTAGTATCAAATCTGATAAAATACCATTAATTCGGATTCGGTATTGTACTGATTTTGTAAATGTCATAACCCGATTGACCCAAAAAGGATGGAAACTAAAATTTAACAATACTTTCTCAAGAAAACTCCATTCTAGTCTATCAAACGCTTTAGACATGTCAAGCTTCAATGCAGCATATCCTATCTTTTGAGAAGTTCTAGAATTCATAAAATGAGATAGCTCATGCGCAACTATTATATTATCCGTAATCAACCTGCCCTTTAGGAATGCTGATTGATAAGGAGATATTATATCGTTAAGGACAGACTGTAATCTATTCACCCACATCTCTGCGATCACTTTAACTAGAATTCCATTTAGGCTCATAGGTCTAAAATCTTGCATCGAATGAGCACCTTTAACCGTAGGAATAAGAACTATGAGTGTGACATTATTTTCAGTATCTATGATTCCGTTGTTGACAAAATGCAGAACTTCAGAAGAGAAGTCATGACTGATAGAGTTCCAAAACTTTTGAAAGAACAAAGCAGGGTAACCATCAATACCTGGAGATTTGCCGGGATGGATCTGAAATAATGCAATTTTAACTTCTTCAAGAGTGTATGGAGTCAACAAAAGATTGTTGTGCTCTGCTGATACTTTATGAGGGATGAGATCTAAAGTATCTGTAAAAGTACGATCAGAAATTTGAACCGATGAGTGGAACAAACATTGAAAATAATCTGAAGCAACGGTAACAATGTCTGGAAGTTCTTTAGCAACAGTACCATCCTCTCTAACCAGATATGAAATGAGGTTATTTTTTGCCTAGAGGAAGCTTTATGATGAAAATATTTAGTATTATTGTCACCTTCAGCCAATCACATAACTCGCGAACGTTGTTTCCAAAGTATTTCCTCTCTAAGGAGCCACTCATCCATTTGAACAGATAAATGATGCTCGGCTAAAATGATCTGTTCCGTTCTTGGTTGACTTTGAAGTTGTTGAAAATCTGATTTGAGTATCTTTAAATGACCCTGCACATTACCAAAATCAGTGTTGTTCCAAATCGATAAGTGTGCTTGCAAATTGGTTAATTTCTGATTATATGAAACAGCAGGTCCAGAATTCCACCAGTGTGAAACTAACGACTGTAAATTATTCTTGCGGATCCACATAGGTTCGAAGTAAAACTGTTTCTTACGTTTCGTAGCACAATTGTTCGTCTGAAGCAAAAGAGGCATGTGGTCTGAAGTATGAGCAGATATGTGATGTACCTGTGCTTGACGATACAACTGCTGCCAACTTCTATTTACAAGAATTCTATAAAGTCTCGCTTTGAATTCTTCATCATTTGCACGTCTGTTAGAAAAAGTAAACTTCGGACCAGTAAAGCCCAAGTCAAAAAGACCATATTCTTCTATCACATTTTGAAAGTTTGAAATTTGCGACCTTCGATGTACCACCTTTGACACCTCAGAGAACTTTAAAACTTCATTGAAATCGCCTGCAACCATCCAAGGTAGGTCAGAGTTAACCAATAAAGACCTCAGAAGATCCCAACTATGAGTTCTAAGATGAGCAGAAGGATGGCCATAAAATAAGGTACATCGAAATAGTTGAGAATTTTTTTTCTTAAAAAAGGGATTACAGGAATTTCACTCACTCGAACCTAAAATCTATTGATCCAGGTAGTGGCAACCCCACTTCGTCAATTTATATCCACGATACAAACAGGCCTTTACATTTATTTGAAATTGGGCCGTGAACGGGCCATTAATCTGCACTCGGCCCATTAATCTGCACTCGGCCCATGAATCGATGCTTCTTCAACATCAGCCTCCGCCGCAGTTACGCTGTTCTTTATAAAGTGTAAACTGCGTGCTTCGACGGCGGAGCTCTGTTTTCGGCAGCGACGTCGAGATGAACGGAGATGGTGTTAGTGGAGAGGGCAGCCGGAAGAGGAAGAGAGGGAGAGGAGGGAAGAACAGGAAGGATTCGTCTTCGTCTCATCAGAAGGCATCAAACGCTCCGTTGGGGATTACTGGAAGAGTCGGAGCTATGGAAGGGAATAGAGCTGTTGGAAAGAAGAAGGCTGAAGGTGGATCGAGAACGTCTAGTTTGCTTGACAAGGCATGTGTTGTGGTTGATTTGAATTTGCGATTGTATTGTTGGGAGTTAGGGTTTTGGTGTTACTTAATGAGTTGTGAATTGGACTTGTAGATGAGAGCGAAGCTGTCTGGTGGACATTTCAGAATGCTTAATGAGAAGCTTTATACTTGCACGTATGCAGTTTAGATTTTTATATAAAACCATGTTGATGTTCTATCTATTTAACTTTTTTGTTTGCACTTTGCAGTGGGCGAGAGGCGCTTAGTTATTTCAGCAAGGATCCTTCGTTGTTCAGTGTGGTGAGTTTTGAAGTTTGCAAATCTGTCTCTTTTTTATGTGACTTTTTGTTGTGATCACTTACTTGGATGCTAGAAAAGTGAGCTGTCCATAAGTCTGATTTCTCGGGTATGGAATAGACATTGAGGGAAATAGTTTCATGTTATTCTTCTGGTAAAATTAGGAACTTTATTGCTTCTGTGTCAAGTGTGTTAGCCTTACTATTCCTACTAATAGGTCGTCATAGGTTTGAATGATTCCGGCAATCTATTGTCATTCTCCGACTGGCACTTTTCACATAATGGTTTCCCTTTTAGCCTTTTTTCCGCATCAAGTTCGTTGATATTGTTGTCTGGGAGTCATACTATACTGAAATCTGGCTCGAGAGTTAAAAGTTTATAGATTTTAGTTACTCGTTTTCCTGTTCAACATTACCAACTACAGGCAGTCCAATGTTAGGTGAACCTTAATTGTGAATGGTTTTTAAACTGACTATTTTATGTTTTCATGCATAACTGAAACACAAAATTTCACTTCAACTATAGTTATGTTTATCGATATTAGTGCAACAGTACATTCTTGAAGTGTTTTAAGTTCATCAGGAAGATCAAATACAATTCATCTTGTTTTATAATCAGTTTGCCAACTTATTTCTTACTTACATGACCAGTATCACACAGGCTATCAGGAACAAATGTTGCACTGGCCTGAGCAGCCAATCAATATTATTCTGAAATGGTTAAAGAACAAGAGCTCTTCTTTAGTTGTGGCCGACTTTGGATGTGGTGAGGAAACACGGTTCAGAAATAAAAGATTCATGTAAAAGTATTGCCATATTTATGCCTATTTCGTTTGCTGTGTAGGGGATGCACGACTTGCTAAAAACGTGAAGAATAAAGTTCACTCATTTGATCTTGTAGCCAAGGATCCTACAGTCATTGCATGTGATATGTCAAATGTATGATCTTAACTCTAGTTACCCATAACTTGTGTTAGCTTGAATCAAGAAGCTTATAGTAAATGAAAATATTTGGTCTCAACTGTAGACGCCATTGGAATCTTCATCAATAGATGTTGCTGTATTCTGCCTCTCGTTGATGGGAATCAACTACCAGAGTTTTATTCAAGAATCAAATAGAGTTCTCAAGCCAGGGTCTGTACCTTAGAACTTCCTTATTTTTGTTTATTGGTATCCTTCACGTATTTTAAAGTTTCAAGCTTTGCTCTGTTGTTTCCATACAGTGGTTGGCTATTAATAGCGGAAGTGAAGAGCAGGTTTGACCCAAATAACGGTGGAGCAGACCCGGAAAAGTTTATAAAAGCTGTTTTTGAACTTGGATTCACATCAGAACTGAAGGTATGGTTTTACCTCACATAAGCACAATTTGTTTAGCAATCCCTTAAGTACTTAACGCCGGATTTACATGCAGGACTTTTCAAACAAGATGTTCATCTTACTCTACTTCAGGAAAAAGGTAAGCATTCTAAAACCCTTATGGGGACATATACTTAGTAGTTTCTATTCTTCAACTTAACTTAAAGAATTGAATCATAACCTTGCAGGAGTCACAGAGCTCAGATGGTAAAAGAATCCAATGGCCAGAGCTGAAACCTTGTCTTTATAAACGCCGGTAACACGTCAGGACTGCAACTGTATATTATCACGGTGCACGTACCAAGCAGATGCTCAGATTTTGTTAGAGTTTTGTAACCTTTACTATCCATAATCTTATCCCTAACTTGCACATTTCCTACAGATGTGTCAATTCAAAACTAGTTTAAAATTTTCTCTTTTAATTTACAATCGTATCTTCCAGGCAGCAATTACAGTGTGCTTGTTGGTTTCAAGTACAAATAAATCAAACCAAAAATAAACAATCAGACCATATCTAATCATGATAATACATATTAAGGAAATGGTTAAGGAGTAATAAATTTATTGCTAAACAAAGAATATTATCTCAATCATTGATTTTTATTAATCCAGCGATTAATATTGATAATCGTCACGTCTCGTATTTTTTGCTAATTCATTATAAATTTAATAAAAATCAATTTAATTTTAACTACTAAATTAATATTAACTATTGATATTAATTGTTTATGTCTCACAAAAAAATCAAATAATCCATTTATTACAATCCTTTCCGGCGAATTGCATTTCTCCTTCGCTCTGTCGGTGATCGGAACACCTTCAGATCACTCCACTTGTCCTGGCCGGTAGTCGATTCAGCATCTGCATCAAGACATCTTTCCTTCAAGGTATTTTTCAACAACTACCATTACAAATTCGCTATGTATCATTATACGCTTTTCATCGTATGTTTAGGGTTCGTATTCAACTCCGAGTTTCAAAATCTTGTCTTTGAGACGCGTCTCTGATTGCTACTGAAATAAATTTGTTTGAGAATGAGCTGACCTGATTTTTGCACTTGTTAATTGGAATTTTTACGACTTTATGCAACTAAAAGCTCACAAGTTCTATCCATCTGAATTTGAGTTTTTTTATGTTTTTATGCCATTTTTGATATTTTATATGTTGTGTTTGGTGTAGAAATGATGATGAGTATGTTTTTTGTGCTTTAAGGGGCGCGATGGGGTCTAACAGTGGAATGGTGAGTGCCAATGGGAAGCAGCCAGTTTTCTCCTTTGGAGTTATATCTGATGTCCAGTATGCAGATATTCCTGATGGTCGCTCCTTCCTGGGCGTTCCTCGGTATTATCGGCATAGCATTCTTGTGTTACAAAGGGCAGTTCGTGAGTGGAACAAGCATCAGAATTTAAAGTTTGTTGTTAACTTTGGAGATATTGTGGATGGCTTTTGCCCGAAAGATCAGTCTTTGAAAGCTGTGGAGAAGGTTGTTAATGAGTTTGAGAAATTCAATGGCCCTACTTATCATATGATTGGCAACCATTGTCTTTACAATCTTTCTCGTGATACGTTACTTCCTAAATTGAACATTTTTCGTTCTGATGGTTGTGCGTACTATGATTTTTCTCCGACTCCTGGGTATAGGGTTGTGGTTCTGGATGGATATGATATAAGTGCTATTGGTTGGCCTGAAGATCATCCTAATTCGAAGACAGCTCTGAAATTCCTTGGAGAAAAAAACCCCAACACAGACAAAAATAGTCCTGAGGGGCTTGTTGGACCGGACAGAAGATTTCTCATGTTTAATGGAGGTGTTGGGGTTAAACAGCTGGAGTGGTTGGATGTTACTCTTCAAGATGCTACGAAACTGAATCAAAAAGTGTTGGTTTGTTGCCATGTACCACTAGATCCCGGTGCCTCTTCCTTTGCAGCTCTTCTGTGGAATTATGAAGAAGTGATGAATGTGATACACAGGTACAACTGTGTGAAGGTTTGCTTGGCTGGGCATGCTCATAAAGGTGGCCACTCAGTTGACTCCCACGGGATTCACCACCGAACATTTGAAGCTGCTTTGGAATGCCCTCCTGGCACAGATGCATTTGGATATATTGACGTTTTTGACGATAGCATCAATCTCATTGGTACTGATCGAATGCTCAGCACGGAAATGGTATTTAACCATTGACAAGAAATAGTGAGAGATTGCACTATGTCTATTGCTCTTCCATAGGGATGGAAAACATCTGTTGATCATTTATTGTATAATTTTAGGAGCTAGAAATCCCTATCATCAAAATACTATGTACACTACATTCAGATGAATACGTACAACCTGATAAGTACCTTTATAGTCTTACAATTCCCTGTAAACCTGCTAAGTACCAAGCTAATGTCTCATAATACTCTTCCTTTTTTCAATGTGCTCAAGGATTCGACAAAATGGCAAATCTGAATGGTCAGGTGGCATCAGGTGACTATCTTCCGAATGGTAATCTCTATCACACCAAATTGTTTCTATATTTACGTCACGAATTGTATGTGAATGGTGAATCTGATACTCTTTGCAGCTGATGAGTTACAATGGTCTCTTTATCCAGCTTTTGGTGTCAACTTAATGAGAAGTGAATGCATTGTAAGTAGCATCTGCTCAACTATTGGAAATTTTTAGTGATGCCAATAGCAGTTAATATTTACTTGATGACAAGTTGTGAGTGTAACTCAATGATGCATGTCTTTATTGAATGACTGAATATTTACTCATTCGTGTAGAAAATAGAGAACAGCAACTGCATTATACTTGCTCGTTTCTGAAGCAAAGAAACTGTCCTTGAGACATCTTTGTAAAATGTGGCTGATATTGGTCCTCTTGCTTCTTGTGGAGTTGAGGCATGACTTATATTATCTGTAACAATTACTACACTTCCCCTCTTTTTGACAGTGTCTGCATTGTTGGGACTGCTGACAAAGATATTGCTGATTTCATAATCATCTGTGAGTTCTCATTTTTACAATATAATACTATGTTCTGCCAGCAGAGTGCAGTGACACTTAGGAACAGTTATACTTCGAAATAGAACTGGTATTTCTGAATTTTATATGAATACCTCCCGATTTGGTCAATCAGAGGTTGTCTGACATAAAGATATAAAAAGCTTGGCTGTCTTGGTAGAAACTATCAGTGAAAATGTGTCCAATACTCTGTTGTGGTTCAAAAGAGAAGCTAAAGTTTCATATTTTGATGCTAACCCTCCTTGATATCCAATGCCATCTTTTTGAAAGATTCAGAATGTTTAGAATTCGGGTCTCTATTAAGTAGAAGATTAAAACAGTTTGGATCATATGATCATGATATTAGGATTTGATGGAGGAAAAATTATCACTTTTTCTGTTGATTTTGGGATTAGTTTAATTTAATTTCTCTTAGACTTGAATTTTATTGGATAAACTGTAGGGGTCAGCAAAGATGAGAATAAAGTGAGACTGGTCCTTGTTCATGTCCTGTTATTACTAAACCTTAAAACAAGTAAGGCATATGATTCAACTCATTAACAGATTGAGCTTGCTTTTAACTCCATCAGTCAGCTATTTATAGCAGACATTCGCTTCTGCACTGAATACACAAAACAACTCCATTGTTCACTGGTAAGTTCACATTTTGAGATTTTGTTTTCTTTCAGTGTCTTGAAAATGGAGAGCAGGCCACCTACTCAGAGTCAGATGATGCCCTCAGGCAACAGTCAGCAAGCAATGCCCCCCGCCCGCGGTCAGCAGGCAATGCTAGCAGCTCGCAGTCAGCAGCTGATTCCACCGCCTCAGAGTCAACAGCTAATGCCACTGCTTCAGAGTCAGCAGATGACTCCAACTGAGAGTCAGCAGATGTTGCCACCACCTCAGAGCCAGCAGCTGATGTCACCACCCCAGAGTCAGCAGCTGATGCCGCCACCTCAGAGCCAGCAGCTGATGCCACCACCCCAGAGTCAGCAGCTGATGCCGCCAGTCCACACCCAGCACCGGCAGCTGATGCCACAAGGCCAGCATCTAATGGCACCACTTCACAATCCAGTGCTGGCACCAACCCATGGCCACCATCTGAGCCATGGCGACAGGCTAGGAATGCCATCTATGCACAGTCAGCAGCTGATAAGAGGCGACAGAAATGTGTTTGCTGCCTCAGATGACAATGTCATGACAAGGCAAATCCTGGCTACACACTCGCCTGATGGGCGTGAAATTGATGTCAGGCCTATTATTCACCTGGTCGAGGAGATCTTTCACCGAGCAAATTCAAGCGTTGAAGTTATTGAACCACATGTATGTTCCTTTTTAATACGTAGTTCTTGCTTCTTTCTCATTTCCAATTCTCTTAATAATTTTGTGCAAAACACAGGCTATTGGTGAAACACTGGCTGACAAGGCTCACCATGCTGGCTTTGGTAACATGCTCGATACTATTGCGTATACTGTCGACCGAGTCTCTTGCGAGGTAAATGTGACATAACATAAATGTTCTGTCATCACATGTTTGAATGCAAAAAGGCTCCTATCAAAGATTACTAACAATGTGGCTTCATGAACAGATGGTATGCAAGTGCACTGGTGGAGATGCGCATGGAACAACAATTGCAGTGTTAAACATGTTGGGAAATTATACCTGGGATGCTAAGTTAGTCCTGGCTTTATCAGCCTTTGCCGTCAACTACGGACATTTTTGGCTAGTAGCTCAGATATACAGCACAAATCAGCTGGCTAAATCCATTGCCATCCTTAAACAACTTCCTGAACTGATGGAACACTCCAACTTGCTCCAGCCTCGTTTTGAAGCTGTGAAAGGTCTTATCAAAGCTATGATAGATGTCACCAAGTGCATTGTAGAGTTCAAAGGGCTTCCCCTTCAGTACATCGGCCCTGATGTGCCTGAATATGCTTCTGCCTTGTCACATATACCTATTGCTGTTTACTGGACTATAAGAGGCACTATAGCATGTGTGTCGCAGATTGCAGGACTTACTGGCTTGGGACATGAGTATGCTCTACTCTGTGCATGTTAAACATTTTCCTGGATTACTTTCAGCTCTATTTGCAGAGTTTAATATCCTGTTTTGCTTTTGCAGATACATTGCTTCAACTACAGAGACTTGGGAGCTATCAAGTTTGGCACATAAAGTCAACAACATGTATAACCATCTTATGAGCCTTCTGGGAGCTTGTCATAAACACATAGGTACAGATCAGATCATATTACAAATCTCAAATATGCAAGAAAAATGCCAAATGATTTGTTGGTCGAGATACTTTTTTCTTCTAAAAATGTTGTTTTTCTACACTAGAGGGGAAGATGTACCAGGAGACCTATCAACTATTGCTTCATCTCTTTGAAATGAGCCACATTGATAACATGAAGGTTCTTAGGGCGCTACTCAACCCGAGAGATGAACCTCAACCAATTGTCGATGGAGCCTCAAAGAAAAGGGTACCTCTGAACCATAGTTTTTGTTAGCAGCTGAAGTCTAGCAACAGACTGCAACTGAAATTTTAATGTCAAACTGACTTTAAATTTATGATACAAAACAGGTCAACCTTGATGTTCTAAGGAGGAAAATGGTGCTTCTGCTCATATCAGAGTTGGATATATCCAACGACGAACTTTCCATACTCGAGCAGATATACAATGAGTCAAGGACACATTTGACAAGAGGTGAGAGCCAGTATGAGCTAGTGTGGATGCCTATAGTAGACGGGAACACCCCGTGGACTGAAGCTAAGCAGAAGCAGTTTGAGTCACTCCAGGCCAGCATGCCATGGTACACGGTTCATCATCCTTCCTTGATTGACAAGGCAGTAGTTCAGTTTGTGAAGGAAGTCTGGAGTTTTGGGAAGAAGCCAATTCTCGTGGTCCTTGACCCACAAGGCAAGGTAGCTTGTCCTAATGCATTGCATATGATGTGGATTTGGGGCAGTGCTGCTTTTCCTTTCACCACTGCCAGAGAAGAAGCTCTCTGGAAAGAGGAGCTGTGGAGGCTCGAATTGCTTGTTGATGGACTTGACCCGCAAATTCTTAACTGGGTAAAGCTTTTAACTTAATCAGATTCAATAGTATTGTGCAAATGCTCACTTAAACTTTATACTTTGATCAGATTGCGGAGGACAGATACATATGCATATATGGAGGAGAGGACATGGACTGGATAAGAAAGTTCACAACCACCGCAAATGAAGTGGCAAAAGCTGAAGGCATTCCTCTGGGAATGGTCTATGTTGGAAAAAGCAACCCAAAAGAGAGGGTGAGGAGAAACATCTCAGCCATAAGGGCAGAGAACCTCAGCCACTACTGGCCAGAACTTAGCTCCATCTGGTACTTCTGGGTCAGGATTGAGAGCATGTGGTACTCCAAAATGCAGCTTGGCAGGACTATTGAAAACGACCCTATAATGCAAGAAATCATGACCCTCATGAGTTACGACAGCAGTGAAGGTGGCTGGGCCATTTTCACTAAAGGCTCCGGAGAGATGCTGAGAGGCAAAGGAGGCCAGTACTTAACATGCCTGGCTGATTACAACTCATGGAGGGATGAAGTAGCTGCAAAAGGCTTCATGCCAGCTTTGAAGGATAATCTTCTCAAGCTCCACACACCCCACCACTGCAACCGCCTTGTCCTCCCAGGCGCTGGCCGCCAAATTCCAGAGAGGATCACTTGCTCTGAATGTGGCCGAGTCATGGAGAGGTTCCTTATGTACCAATGCTGTGACGAGTGACCACCCTCCCATGCAGCAAATCCCAATTCCACTTAAGGTGCTGAAATCTGATTACAGCTTTTGTGTCTTGCTCCTATTAAATCTGTTTAGCTAAAATAACTACAGACATGTAATTTAATTACATGTTCTTTGTGTTTTCACAATTATGTTTTGAGTGCAATAATGTAAGAATAAAAATTTGTGTTTTCAATATTGTAATCTACTTTGAATTCTTGTGCAAATCTGATATTAGGAAACTGTGTCCAAGTGAAAGGGTCAAGCAGAATCCTAACAATGAGCAAATGAGCATTTCAACACTAGGAAAAGAAAGCAGTTGTGTGGTTTCCTGTGTTAAGGGAACTAGCAGTCATAATCTGGTGGTTGCATTTGGCTCCTGGATACCTTTCTGCATTTGACTCCTATATTGAAGAGATTAACTGAGCAGTGCCATCGACAATGTTGAATTTGGGTGGATGTTCGCTGTATTCCACGATTGCCGGTGGCTGTAGTTGTCCTACGCAGATCTCGTGTACTGTCCTGAAGAGAGGGAATAGCTCTAGCCATCCACGGTGTCTCAGGACCTCATACACTTCTCTTGCCGTCATGACACCCTAGTTCAAAAAATGATGATTATCATGCAGTAGTGCTGACGAGTTGTGAGAATCGAGTTATTTTGAGAGGGAGGATACCTGCAGCTTCTGCCCACCTAGCATCTCCGCTTCTAGCTCGTCAAAAGACCTATTATGATTCACTATCAGAATCAGAAAGATCAAGTGTCATGTAAAATGTAAATCACTGGGAGTTTCAGATGTTGGTTCCGATATGATATGGATTTCGCTATACCTTTTCCCTCCGTTCTTGGCGTAAGCTTCTGCTACTTTTCTGTTCCGTCCTCCCACTGCCAGATGCAGCATTATGTCCGTAAAGATTGAAAAGAGGAAAATATTTTCTCAACAAGTGTCCAAGAAGCTGAAATTGATGAATTCTTACAGCAAGTGGTTATGAGGTCAGCTACTCCACAACTTTCAAAGAATGTATTATCCTTGACGGATGGGAACAGAAGTTTCGAAAAGGCCTTCATTTCTCTCAAGCCGATTCTCATTATCGCTGCCTGAAAATATAATCATAAAATCATAAATTCACGGCCAGAACTGTGGCAGATCAACTAAATATCAAACGTAGTCTAACAGCGGTGGACCTTGGTGTTATTTCCCATCTCCAATCCGTCAACAAAACCTGCTGCAATAGCCACCACATTTTTCAATGTTCCGCACAACTCAACTCCTTCCACATCCTGGACCTATTAACAATACATAAAATGGATCAACTGTCGTATAGCCGCTACAAATAATCAAAAACTACCTGAAAGAAAAAGTGATACTTACTGCAGAAACCATAAAGTAGGGTGTGTTGAACAATCGAACCCATTCTTCAGCGATGCCCTTATCATCTCTGTACCCAACAGTAGCTTCACTGAACTTTTCCTCAGCAATCTACACCAGATTTTCCGACAAACGCAGCGCTGAATGATACAATATAAATTCAACTAGAAGTAAAATCTTTGCGAAAGTGCTTTCGCCTCACCTCATTAGCAATGTTGGCACCCATGAGTACGCAACAGTTAATCCCCAGTTTGTCAGATATGAGAGCCGAGATCATCAGAGGCCCTTCCTTCTTGACTTCCATCCCCTTGCATAATGATATAGCTTGTGCGTCTTTCCTTATCTTCCCAACTAAATCTCTGCATATACCCTCCATGAACTGATGAGGAGTCACGAAAACCAGCATGTTGGCATCCTTCACTGCAAAGCATTCCACGGAAAAGTATAAAGTCCCAACTCATATCAGAGATACTCAAG
This sequence comes from Sedum album, assembly GCA_006409495.1. NCBI lineage: Eukaryota > Viridiplantae > Streptophyta > Magnoliopsida > Saxifragales > Crassulaceae > Sedum > Sedum album. Next base: position 21,797 of record QZGG01000210.1, on the reverse strand, counting down.
ATTGTTGGCGAAGCCTACCTGCATTTGCGAGATCAGGATCTGCAACAACATTCTTCCCAAGCTTGATGCCAGGAAGATACTTAACATTCTCCTACCAAAAAACAGATCCATAAACACACATGCATCAGCCAAACCCAACATAACACGAAACAAAAGACCTGCACATCAAACTCACATTAGTCCTGTTAATGGCATCAGACAGCTTCTCCCCACTAGGCAGCTTCTCCTCAAAAACCCACATTTTAACTTCATCTAAATAATCAAAAATCCAATCTTTATGTCAGAAAAACACACCCATTATCAAATCAAAATCAAAAACCGAGTAAAGCTGGAATCTTTTAACTAACCATGAAAAGACTCAAGCTTAAGCGTATTGGACCCAATGAGCTTGGCAGCCACGCTACCCCAGTTACCACTTCCGACCACCGTCACCCTTGATTTCCCAGACTCATCGCCGCAAGAAACCATTTTGCTAACACCCAGTTGGATATGATCTGAGTCGGTTTCAAGGTGGGCCGCCATTAATGGGGTCAAGAAGACACGAGAAATTGGCGGAGAAAAACGAGTGGTACAGAACAGAAGCAGAGACTGTGTGGGATTGAAAATGTGAATTTGATGAATTATGTAGAAATGAGATTCATGAAGGCATGAAAACTTGACGTGAAAAACTATGTGAAAATTTTGTATGTTTGCCAACATGTTCGGAATCTGGCGATTTTGCCTATATGTGGACAGCTTTCTATTTTATTTAAAATCTTTGATCTCATGAATTCAACTAGTTGAACTGTTTTCCACCGATCGAATAGACTTTGCTCGAAGTGATTACATGACAGCTTAAATTCTTGTTCAGCTACGTACAATTTAGTCCATCAAATACTCCCTCCGTCCCATTTTGAGTGTCACATTTGAGAACTTTCACGGTTTTTAAGAATATTGAAAAATGTGAGATAAAAAGTAAGAAAGAGAATGAGTGAGATAAAAAGTATGAAAGAGAGTGTAAATATAGAGGTAAAAAAGTTTCTATTTTAAGAAATGAGAAGATCATTTTGGGACATCCAAAAAGAAAATGGGACACTCATAATGCGGAGGGAGTAATAATAAGACGAACGAACATCATTTCAATATGGGCGCATGCGAATATTTAAATATATCTTTATCATAAACCATGCAGTTCAGGCCACGTAAGTCATCTAATAGATTTCACTCAAAACAACTACTAGTTTTAAGTAGTGTGTAATTTAGATATTAACTATCAGTTCTTAGGAATTACTTAAAAGCTCCAATCGGTAGTAACAACGGAGATTAGATGCAAATTTCAGTCAATATGAACACTACAACTTCACAGTATAAGACTAAATGAATTTGTAGCAAAATGTGCCGAGCTACCTGTGAATTCAAGGGAAATATGAGAATGGGCTATTCTTGGGTGCATCTGGTTTTTCAAGCCATGAGTGAACCAAGTTCTGCGCTGCTTGAAGGGAAAAGGTCCAAGGTGAGAGAGTGTTTGAGTAAACATCCTCAACCTGTGCTTCTGACTTGACCTTTGGATGAGCTTCACCGGTGGCAATTAGAGAAGGTTCGTTTTTTCCATCGTGAACTGTTTCCTTCAAAGTGTTAGGAATTTGCTGATGAATCACTTCCGCACTAGGCAACTCTGAATCCATAGTTGCTACATCTATGACAAAACACAGAATATAGTGATAAATTAGTGACTAAAAAAAGGAGCCGTTTTCGAACGAATTCAGAAGGCATGTTTAAATCTTACTAATATTAGTGAACTGATTCCTGAATGACTCCCAAGCTGCATGGACAGTTTCTTGCTGTTTTATGGCTTTTCGCTGTCTAGTTTTCCACTTACTAAAATCTACTTCAGATTTGGCCAGCTTTGCATTCATGTCCTTGATCTTAGCATCCAGTGCCAGCTTTCGGGATGAAAGAGTTTTTTCCTCAGAATTTATTGCCTTGAGCTTCTGTTGTAGCTGTCTTATTTCTTCCTGGATTTTTAGGCTGCTCTCATGGGCACTCTTCTCTTGTGCCTCAACATTCTCCCTCTCGGCCATATATTGCTTTGCATCCTCGAGCAGGGAGGAGTGGAATTGCATATATCGCTGGAAGCATGAAGTTGTATCCTCAGCAAACTGAAAATCAAAAGTTAGTCTTGGAAACTCATAAATGAAATTTTCCATGGCACCGATCTGCTTGAGCGAAAAGTCTCCAACTTTGGACAGGGTTGTCAGCGATCGTACAAAAGATATATGGTTTTTTGAAGCAAAAAGTGCGGGAAAGTCAAGCTTCAAGCAGTTCAGAAATATATTTGTCACCTGACATTCTCTTGTTAAAGGTGAAGAAGTGTTCTCAACATCAGGTTCAAAATTAGCCCTCAAACCCAACACGGGTGAAAAGTTTGCTGTTGATAGTGAAGAAGCGTTCTTGAAAACCGGTTCAGAATTAGCCATCAAACCCAATACTGGTGAAAAGTTTACTGTAGACAGTGAATTCTCAGCAACAGCTGGGTCAGAAATAGACCTCAATCCCAACACAAGTGGAATGTGCGCTGTAGTATTCGCAGCGGATAGTTTAGGATGTAGGACAATCGGATTGCTGAAATCCTGCAACTGCATTAACAGAAAACTTCCTAAACAGCAAATAACAGAAAGACTTGTGGCAAATAAAAAGGTTTTAAACTATGTTCACAAATTTTTTGCAGTTTACTTACTTTTTTACTCAATCTGTCTTTAGGCTGCCACTCATTACCCTCAAGAACATTTGATGATTTTGCACCTGCAAATGTAAAATAAGCTCCTTCAGATTAAGTAGGAAAACAGTACTGAAGGAGCCCTTGAAGCTATCCCAAAATCATGTAAACCTGGCGATTCTGGATCATTCAGAAGGCTTGAGGATTCCCTTCCAATCTGTTGTGGGTATTCACTTTCTTGTTTCCTATTACTTCCTGGAGCAATAGAAGGCCTGTCAATAATTTCTTCTGCAATAACTGTCGGAACTTCCTGTAGCAGCCGTGATTGTTCAGCTTTAGTCTGCAGTAACTCTTTTTCCTCCAAATATTCAAAAAGCGTAGCCATGTTGTCAAGGTAAACTTTGCAGTGATGACCAGAATTATAGTATAAATGTCAACACGACAATATACTAATATAGTATCAAGATTTATAGACTCTAGTATCTAAGGATATTCTCTTCTCCACCCTTTTTCATTTGCCCGGTCAATTAGATTCTGAAGTGTAGCTAACCGTCTTGTAATCCACTGAGAAAAAATCCAATAGATTATCAGGTGGGATATCGTACTTGAAACTCAAGATACGAGTAAACAGAAATACAGGGTTGTCATTCTGTTTTATAGCCACGTCCAAATTAGGGTGAAACATTTAAAGGCAGGACACAAATGGGATGCCGCCTCATGTTGAAAAGAAAATCATAATATACATATAGAAAAAATCATACATGCTTCATTATATCCTCATGTAGCAATTGAGCCTTCTGTTCAAGATCCACCTGCAGCACGTAACAGATCACATATGACTGAATTAATACACACGAAGTCATCACAAAATAAAATGATTTTTTTGGATGCAATGCAATAATATACGTATCGCATACAAACGTACTTACAACAGTGATTCTGCTGAGTAAGCCGGCTTCCACTCTTTGTCGCAATTCATCACATTCTTCCTAATTATAAAGCATGGATAGTAATAAAAGAACTCTAGCAGCTCTTACCAAATGATACATGTATTTGGAAAGTCAATGTTTAGTATCAACGAATAACTCAATGTATGATATAATCGTCCTCTTCTTCTTCCTTAATTCAGAAACTAGAACTGAATGTGATAGTAAAGGCAGATATCTAATAAAATTATTATGCATACCAAGGTAAAATCTTCCTCTGAAATGTCAGAAACAGTAATCCATTTTCTCTGGTTGGAAACTTGCAGCGAGAATATGGGTTGGCCTGAGGATCCATTTACACCTGGAAAAACAGGGCAAGTGGCAAATTTATAGTGTGAATAATACAACGACAACCATGTCAGATTTTTGAGGGAGGGGAACATGCTAATCAAACAATGGTATAGTATATAAAAATTGAAAAACGAGAGATGTAATACATCAAATCAAACTGTTAACAACTTGACACTAGGCGCTAAGCATTTTAAGTTATTTTTTATAGAGATGCATCATGTACCACGTACCCATTACTTTTACAATTTGATAAGAGTTCTTCTGCATGCAGTCATAAGGATCTGACTTGACTCTCACAAAGCTCCCAATTAGTTTGTCCTTGGCTGTCTCAGGCTGTTCCTCCAGCAGTTTTTCTACTAGAGTTCTTCTCATGTAAATTAGCATAATATTTTCGGCTACAATAACTGCGTAGCAACTTCCCTTCGTTGACGGGGTCTCAGACTTTGAAAACTTCTTATTGGAGATAATCTGTTTCTTGCTATGGCGTGGCTGCATGGAACTATTATCATCTTCATATGCTGAGCTTGTTGCATTTATGTCATCTTCATCGTCCAATAGTTTTACATTTTCAGCAAAGTGTGATTCTAGTAGCCCACTAATTCTATGGATATTCACTGACTTTCTGCGAAAAAGAGATTGTAGTTTTTCGTCACAGGAAACAGTTTTCCTTTTAACCAGCTTCTTTGAATAGATATATCTTCGGATGATAGAGTCAACGTCACATTGCGACAATGGTTCTGTTGTATCTTCCCCAATGGAATTCATAAATGCAATTAGGCTTTTAGAACCCCAGCTAACAAATTTTGTGGTATTTGGCTTGACACTTTTCTTCGTCCTCCCTGATGGCCTCTTCCGCTTCTTCTTTACTGTGTGTGGAAGTACAACTACTTCATCACCTATATCGTCATAATCTGACACTAACTCTTCATCGTCACTATGATAGACGTCTTCATTATCAAGCTCTGACGTGATTTTCTTACCCTTTTTATAAGCCTCCATTGCTGACAGAGTCATCTGGGCAGTCAGACATTCCTTTTCCTTAACTATGTCATAATATTCTCTAAACCAACATTCGCCTGTACCCTCCTCTTCGAAATCTACCTTCACCTACACCATGGTACATGTACAGCAAGGTATGAACACTCAGCCACACACAGTTCCCAATCTGACGTTTTACATTAGAGAAGTACAAACTAGCTACTTACCCCTTCTTCAGTTACAACATCCTTGTTTTTTTCAACCAAGTAAGCCAGAAGCAAACAGTCCCCGCAGAATCCTTTCTGTCCTTTGACTTGAGCAAATTCACTATAATATAAGTCAAGCCCACATACAGCCATGGGGCATGTATAGCATTGAAACTTTGCTGGTCTGTGGCACAACGAGCATTGATGCCATCCTGACAAATACAGTTGATTATCTGACAATTTCGCCTTCCAAACATATGTACAATTAAATTAAATGCAAGTTAAAATATTCTACAGATTAAAATGACATAGGCGTAGTTCGGTTAATATGTTAAAGCTTCAACACATTATGTGACAGTGTATTGTGACTGCACAGTCATACTCTACCCAACACGTAAACGACATCTATCAAGATCCCTGAAACATATAACATAATTAGTTTAAAAATTAAAAACATACTGCAGGTCCAATGCTCTTTAGAATCCAAAAATGATTCTTCCTTATTCTCACACTTTGGGTGATAGCACTTGAGACAATCCCTGCGTAACAAAAAGAGTGCATATCACACACATTGTTATGGACTTATGGTGAAGGTCTTACATAAAAACCTAAATGACCTTCGCAATCCGGTAACTACAACACACTATAAAGAACATCATATCATTTAAGTATACATAAACATACATCAATCAACCATATGCAAACTTGATTTATAAATAGCACAGAACTGACCCATAGTCGCAAATCCTGAGGTCACCACCATCCTTACACACAAAACAGTAATCATCAGCAGTCTCTTCCTTCTTAAGCTTCTTCATCAGCTCCTTCAGAATACAAAGTGGAATAAAAAAGTAATGAACAGACTAATGAGTAAACTCCAAAAACGCAACCAAACGCACAGAATCAAAACATCAAACATGCACAAATTTACCCATCTGATCTGACCATGGACCCATCAACAAAACCACTCCAGATCACAAACCCATTTCAACAAGACAACAACCAAAAACCCTAAGTAATTGAACAACAAAGTTACTTGCCTGAGTGAAAGGACGGTGGGGAAAACAGTGACGAGGGTTTTAGAGAAAATGCGAAGTTGTGGTAAGGAATGACGATGGTGGGAAGTAGAAGCAGTGGAAGTGGGGATGAGAAAGTTGTTAGGGTTTGACAGATGTTGGTGGCGAGGTGTCAAGTGCGGACAACACACAGAGGTGTGTGCTTGTTTGAGCTTCGCTGATCAGCAGAGTCGCCGATCAAGTGAATAAAAATTACTGTAACTTTTATTTTAGGATAATTGTGGCAGTGTTATTAAATCCGACCCGATCCGGCGGGTTGATCCGGATGACCCGGGTATTTAATCGGATCGGTTTTCTTGTTGATCCAAAAATGCAATTGACCCAGGTTGACGGGTTGACCCAATCAACCCGGTCGGTTCAATCCTTGACCCGATCGGTTTAACCCTTTGATCCAACCAATTGAACCGATATTTAATTTTTCAAAAATCTTTTACGTTAAAATTCGAACCTAAATCCCTTTCAATACTCTAGAAACTCTAACCATCCAACCTAATTCATTTATTTAACATATTATGAGAATTAAAATTGATAAATATACTTTTAAATTCATTTACTTAACACTTTATGAAAATTAAATTGATATTATATATTTGATATAAGCATTGACCCCAGGATCGATCCGAGTTGACCCTCTAACCTATTGAGTCAGTGACGTAACCGGGTCGACTACCGGGTCGGGTTTCAAAACACTGTTATAGGGTGTAGTTATCGAAAATCATCCCTTATATATTTTATTGCCGAAAACCATCCGTTGTTGGTTTGTTTTTTGTTGAATCACACATTCTAAGTTTTCCGTTCAATTAGTTTTAAATTTCCGTTAGATGAATTAAAGTATAAGAACTCTCACTTTATAAATACTCCCTCCGTCCCGCTGGGTTTGTCCAAAAGCACCATTTGCACGCAAATTAAGATAGAAAGAAGGTATAAAATGTGTGGTTGAGAATAAATGAATAATAAGTAAATGAGTGAAAAAGTAAAATGTGTGGTGGAGAATAAAGGAAAGTGGACAAACATTAGGGACGCTAAAAAAGGAAAGTGGACAAACTTAGCGGGACAGAGGGAGTATAATATTCAGCTGTGAATGGCCATGAGGGTTGGACGGTTGACCGAGTCGTTGACGACGAGAGTAGAAGAACGCAACGGTGCAAATATTTCCAATTTCTAAATCTGATCAAACGGTCAATTTCCATAAACCTAACCCTATAAATATACATCAACTATCACCTCTTTACGCCCTAATTTAAATCCTACAGGCTGCGAAGGATTGCGATCTAGGGTTTCCGAATTAGGGCTCCTTTGATTTCAGGTTGGTCGATTCTTGAATCTTGTTAGTATAAGATGTGTTGTATGGCTCTCTTTGTATCTTTCGACTACTGTTGATTTGACTGTGCAAGGTTTAATCTTTTTGGTGTTTGGTTGTACCCAATGCGTTTTGTGCCGTGGTGGGGTTTTGAAATGTATAAGTATGCGTAATTGGGGATATGATCTTTGAGTGAGAGGAATGCGGGACTTGTTTAGTTTGGCAGGCATTTGGGTGGTTCCAAGATCCTGCCAAATTGAAAGGGTCTTCATTTGATCTGTGAATTGATAAAAGTGAAAATGTGTATAACTGGGATGCATGGTTGGTATGAGTGATGAATGAGGAATTAGTTTCATTTGGCAGGGGAATTTGGGTGGCTCCAAGATCCTGCCAAATTGAAAATATCCTTATTTGGCTCTGAATTGATGAACGATAAGTGTTGGGATTCGGAAATATAAAATGTGTTTACCGGGACATAAACTATGATTTGAGAGATGAATGAGGAATTAGTTTTGTTTGATAGGGGCATCTGGGTGGTTCCAGTGCTTCTGCCAAATTGAAAGGGTCTTTATTTGTTTGTGAAACAATGAATGATAAGTGTTGGCATTTGGTTTACTGGGACATTTACTATGATTTGAATGAGGAACTGCTTTCATTTGGTAGGGGCATTTGGGTGGTTCCTGTGCTTTTGCCAAATTGAAAGAGTCTTTATTTGTTTGTCAAACAATGAATAATAAGTGTTGGCATTCGGAAGTGTAAAATGGTTTACTGGGACATTTACTATGATTTGATTGAGGAACTGCTTTCATTTGGTAGGGGCATTTGGGTGGTTCCTGTGCTTCTGCCAAATTGAAGGGTTTTTATTTGTTTGTGAAACAACAAATGATAAGTGTTGGCATTCGAAAGTGTAAAATGGTTCACTGGGACATTTACTATTATTGAATGAGGAACTGCTTTCATTTGGTAGGGGCATCTGGGTGGTTCCTGTGCTTCTGCCAAATTGAAAGGGTCTTTATTTGGCTGTGATGAATAATCAGTGTTGGCATTCCGAAGTGTAAATGTGTTTTATGGGAAAGACTATGATTTGAGATATGAACGGGGAATTTTAATTCATTTGGTAGGGGCATTTGTGTGGTACCAGTGCTTCTGCCAAATTGAAAGGGTCTTTATTTGATTGTGAATCAATGAATGATAAGTGTTGGCATTCGAAACTGTAAAATGTGTTTAATAGGTCAGACTATGATTTGAGATATGAATGGGGAATTAATTTCATTTGGTAGAGGCATTTGGGTGGTACCAGGGCTTCTGCCAAATTGAAATGGTCTTTATTTGATTGTGTATCGATGAAAGATAAGTGTTGGCATTCGGAAATGTAAAATGTGTTTACTGGGACATATAATATGATCTGAGAGAAGAATGGGTAAATGCTTTCATTTGGTATGGGCATTTGGGTGGTTCCAGTGCTTCTGCCAAATTGAAAGGGTCTCTATTTTGATTGTGAAATGGTGGATAAGGGTTGGCATTCCGAAGTGTAAAAAGCGTTTACTGTGACATAAACTATTATTTGAGAGATGGGTGGGGATTTAATTTCATTTGGTAGAGGTATTTGGGTGGTACCAGTGCTTCTGCCTAATTGAACGGGTCTTTATTTGAATGTATATCGATGAATGATAAGGTGTTGGCATTCGAAAGTGTAAAAAGTGTTTACTAGGACATAAAATATTGTTTGAGAGAAGAATGAGGAATTCGTTTCTTTTGGTAGGGGCATTTGGGTGGTTCCAGTGCTTCTGCCAAGTTGAAAGGGTCTCTATTTTTATTGTGAATTGATGAATGATAAGTGTTGGCAGTCCGAGTGTAAAATGTGTTTTTTGGGACCTAAACTATGATTTGAGAGATGTATTAGTTTCATTTGGTAGGGCATTTGGGTGGTTCTAGTGCTTTTGCAAAATTAACAGTCTTTATTTGATTGTGAATCGATGAACGATAAGTGTTGGCATTCGGAAGTGTAAAATGTGTGTACTGGGACGACTATGATTTGAGAGATGAATGAAGAATTAATTTCATTTGGTAGAGGCATTTGGGTGGTACCAGGACTTCTGTTCTCATGTTACACATTCTCATTTCGTGTTTTCAAATTTTAAAGGGCCTTAGGATGTTAAGAGTATCAGTTTTACTTTTGGTATTTTGCCGAATTGGTGACCGCGGTGCCCCCCTTTGGCTTTTACTGAACAAGATGATTGCCTATTGAATTGATTTGAAAATGTGACCAACTAATGTAGAAGTTGGTGATAATTTTAATGAGAATTATTTGAAGGGTTTGTGATGTAGTTCACAGTTGATGGTTGAGCAAATGAGTGTTTAAAAAATTGCACGGTATGCTTGGTTTAAGTTACCTGCATTTGAATCGGCACCATTTTATATTAGAAGAAAGTTGAAATAATGGAACTTCTCAATTGAAACTGTGAAGTAGATGGCCGGTATTTGTCTATATGTACTACCTTTTTTCCCGGTGCTTTCAGTAAGCTGAACTAGAGGATTTTATGGTAGACTGTTACTGTGGGAAATTATCTCGTACGCTTATCAGTGTATAATTTTAACTGGAGTGAATTGCTCCATGTTGGTGCAGTTGAAGCCGGACGTATCTTTTATTTGAGAGATGAACATGAAATTAGTTCATTTGATAGGGGCATTTGGGTGGTTCCAGTGCTCCTGTCATTCTGAATCTTGTCTCCATTGATCTATTCCATGTTAAAAAATTCTCATTTGGCAGATTGCTCGGGTTTCCGAGGAGTGTTGTTCACTTTACTATTTCTGGATGTGAAAAATATCAGTGTTTGGAATTTCATGGACAAACTGCGGTATTTGGGATTTGAAACTGGGATTTTAAGTGAAAAATATGTTAAATAGGGATGTGGTCTTTCTTGTGAGAGTGGTGTGGAATTCTGATTCATTTTGAGTGGCATTCTTTTTGTCTTTGTGCCATTCTCATTCCGTGTTTTCCAGTTTGAAAGGGAGTAAGGGTAGTAGGGTACTGAGTATATCAGTTTTTCGAGTTTTATTTGTTTTGCTTAATAGAGTGGGTTATGATTTGCCTTTGGCTTTCTCAGTGATGCTTGATTGTTTTTGTCAATACCTTTACTTTGCATCAGATATTGCGAAGTGACCGAGTTGCCTATTGTGATGATTTGAAAAAGTCACTAAGCAGCAATATGAAGAATTTACTAAAATAAGCAATATGAAAAGCTGACAATAGTTTTCACGAAAAACTATTTGAGGCATTTAAGATGCACTTCACAGTCGAGAGTTAAAAATTTGATATTTCACTAGCTATTTAAATGAGTTTATCTTCTTTTCAGATCCTAAGCGGAGAAGTGAGAAAAACTGTAATTCTGTATAAATATGCTAAATTGGGGATATGATCGGTGTTTGAGAGTGGAATGTGGGACTCGTTTTGTTTGACAGGCACTTGGGTGGTTCCAAGATTCTGCCAAATTGGAAGGGTCTTCATTTGATCTGTGAATTGATGAAACTTGAAAGTGTGAAAATGGGTATAATTGGGACATATGGTTGATTTGAGAGATGAATGAGGATTATTTTCTTTTGGTAGGGGAATTTGGGTGGTTCGAAGATCCTGCCAAATTGTAAGTGTCTTTATTTCATAGTGAATAGATGAATGACGGGATTTGGAAGTGTAAAATGTGTTTACTGGGACATAAACTTTGATTTGAGAGATGAATGAGGAATTAGTTTCATTTGGTGGGGCGTTTCGGTGGTTCCAGTGCTTCTGCCATTGTGAATCTCGTTTCCATTGATCATTTGGCATTGTGCCGGATTAATGATATTCCTACAAATTTCCTGTTACTGGACCAGTCCTCATGCTCCTCTTTGGCTTTCATGGTGAAGCTGGGATTTTTTTCTCAGGTTCTTTACATTTTATCTGCTTTTACGAGCAGAGATGATAGAATATGGCAATGACTTGAAAATGTTACAAATGATGGTATGAAGTTGGTGATAATTTGCAAGAGAATTATTGGAGGCGCACGAGAGGGTTTAGCAAATGAGGGTATGCACAATTACACAGTATGCTTTGTTTATGTTACCTTAGTTTGAATTGGTACCTAACATTTGCATCGAAAATGTGAAGTCTACAGCTGGTCTTTGTATAATACATACTACCTTTCCTCAGTGGTTTCAGTCAGCTGAAACTAGAGGATTTTATGGTAGATTGTTACTGTGGGAAATTATTTTCATATGTTTACCAGTGCAATAATTTTCTACTGGGGTGGATTGCTACATGTTGCTGCACTTAATGCCTTCACGGGGAATCTGTAATTATATGGCTCGTTCAAATTTCATAAGAAAGGAAATAATTCATTTCAGTTTCCTTCTCGACTGTCTTACTCGCAAGCCTTTGCTTAATGATTTTGTACAAGAAACTTGCCTTATAGACTCCTTTGCTTAATGTTTTTCACTTGAAGCCAGACATATGTTTGATTTGAGAATTGAGATCATTCTGAATCTTGTTTCCATTGATCTATTCCATGTTAAAAACATCTCATTTGGCAGAGTGCTAGGGTTTCCTTCGGAGTGTAGTTCACTTTACTATTTCTGGCCGTGATCTTGTAGCTAATCTTTCGGATTTCGTGGACTTACTGCTGTATTTTGGATTTGAAACTGGGATTTGTAAGTGAAAAATATGTTATATAAGGGATATGGTCTTTCTTGTGAGAATGATGTGGACGTCTGATTCTTTTTTAGTGCACTTGGCTTTCTCAGTGATGCTTGATTCTGTAGAAATGCTTTGCGGCAGTTGCAGTTATTCTGTCCCAGTTTGTGATAATGTTAATATGTTATAAACTCCAGTCTAATGTTTTCTGAATGTAACTCGTTGTCTGTCAGCACTGCAGGAAAATTCCAAGGGATATGTTCAATTAATCTAAGATGGAGGCCTTAATCAACAGAGAATGGTTATAAGTATCTCTCTTTTATAGTTGCTCAAGTATCAGTGTTTGACTCAGTGGAAGATGACACTGGTGATTAATCGTGAACATATGTTTTGCTGCACATGAAATCGTTGCAACTCTTAACCCAACGTGGCTTGATGGAAAAAGCATGTGGTTAAAGGCTATGATGTGGTGCAACAAATGGAGAAGGTTGGATCTGGCAGGGGGCGCCATAAATAGTGATATCCCTGATATGCAAATAATGGAATGATGGTAGGACATATAGCATTTTTCCGGCTACGAGTTACCAACGGCGACTTTCATTCCAGTGACCATAAATCATTTACCAGGACAACATTAAAACATGCTTATGTTTGCATGTAATGAGTCAAATGTTAAGCAACAGGAGGCCTAAGGATATGATCTTGAGTTTTGTCCGTAACTGTTGGAGAAATCCATTGCCACATTGGGAAGTCTCCGTAAGGATGTAGCAAGAAATCCCATTAATTTCTTGGTTCCTCCAGGAAATGCAACAGGCAAAGGGTCAGAAGGAGCACTTATTCTCAAGTCAGCCCGCCACTTTTCCAACATCTCCCATATCAACTCTTTTAGCAAGAATTCGTGATTTCCTATCTCCGCAGCTACAAGATATATTCTGGCTAATAATTAGTCATGATCCAACGCAAACATTGAGTTTGCGTTTTCAGAGTTTGGAGTGGCGCGGTATAGAACCTGCTATTGTGCCCTACTGGTACCTCGATCCAACCTAGTGTTTCTGATTGCTGTCTGTAGATCACATGCTGTTGATCTCAAGAATTGGTAATTCAATATAAATTTAACTAAATGTGAATTTAATCTCAACCGCTAGACTTATCTAAACCAACTGTTGAGATTAAGTCTCTATGTCTCACAAAAATTTAATATCTTAGAACCCAACCCTATATTTACAAAAAACAATGAATGGAACTGACAATTATTTTTTATTCAATCGTATATGTTAAATTACTAGTCATCGACATTAAAAATTATGCCTCTATTTTACAAAAATTATATCCTGCCTAAATTTTAATTCCGAAGTTCCAATAATTTCTGTAATAATAAATATCAGAACGTTCCAAAAAGACGCCATCGGCATTTGTTAACTATCGGCGTCTCAGCTGCAGTTCACCTCCAGAATACATAAACCCTAATTACCAATTGCTTTTCAACCCTTTGTCTCAAAGATCTCTAATCGAAATTGGTGATTCCCATTTCGCAATTTATTTTCAATCGAACAAGATTCACACGCATCAATCAAATGGATCTTGAAGCTATCAAGGTATTCTTTTTCATCATCGCTTTGCGTATCTGCTTGCTGAGCTGAGTTACTCTTTAATCAATTCGATTAAAACCAACACTGACTGCTTCCTAATTCTTTGTTGATTTTTTTAGTTAGGTTTTCTGAAATTTAGTTGTGTTATTCTTTCTTGGATGCGTCATATTTCATTTGCTATTGTGTACACTGCAGGCTAAGTTTGTTGCTGTAAAGGATGAACTTGGACGAGACATTACTGTTTTTGAAACATTCAAGCCTTCCGCGGCCCCTCCAAAAGAGTCTGGTTATGGTATGTGTTTAAGTTCACATTTTTGTAGGTTTGACTTGTTGTTATGTTTGGATTTGATGTGTATTTTGAACTGGAATGACTGAAGCATGTGTGCTTGTGGTTATATTTCTTTTAGATGAAGCGGACGATTATTATGAGCTGACTGCAGCGGATTATTATCGAATTACATCATCGAAGAAAGAAGGTAATTATACATTTAAATTTTAACTCATGTACTAGTCTAAGGCTTACATATGCTTAGATTTCTGCTGATAGAAAATGCATGTTTGAGAGGTAAAAGAGGTTGCAGTGTCCTGTAATGTTTTACGCTTCCGCTTCACATCCAATAGCATTTGTTATTTTAGTCTCCTCAACAGCTTGTATTTTATGCATTGTTTGGTAAACCCTTTTGCATAAACATCTAATTATCTATTTCCATAATGTTGTTAACCCTAGAAAAGTTCTTGAAAACTAAAAAAATTAGAGAAGCTGAGGAGGCTGCTCGCAGGGCAAGGATTACGAAGGTATTGAATCAAAACCTCATTCTATCCTTGTATGTTCAGTTCATATGAACTTAGTCTGTATTATATTTGCAGACCACAATAAGAGTGCGGTTTCCTGATAATATCACTTTAGAAGCAACCTTCCATCCGTCTGAGACATTTCAAAGTTTGGTGGAGCTTTTAACGAAAGCTATATCTCACCCGGAGCTGCCATTTTACTTATGTAAGTACTAAGTTGAACTGACTATTAACAGGAATTTGTTGCATTCAACTGCAACAAATAAGATATGTTCCTTTGAAAATTCAAGTAGACCAGGGCTTTACATAATAGTACCCGATTTTTGTTTCAGATACAACGCCTCCTAGAAGGCAAATCAAAGACCTGTCCCAAGATTTTTTTTCTGCTGAATTTATTCCAGGAGCGATTGTATATTTCTCATATGATGCATCTAAAGGTTTGTGGACGATCATAATACTTTCATGTTCCCTATATTTTTATTAAGCATACTCATTTGAGTTTTGTAAACCATTATGGATATCTCTATTTAAAAGATATCATGGGATCAGGAATAGAGTTTGAGATTCTTATCATAGGATCAGTTCCCCTGTATACAGTATAATATTTAGTAATTGCAGGTGATATTCCCGAAGCTGTCACCTCTAGCCCTTACCTTAGAGAAGACATACTGTCCTTGAAGGACCTTGCTCCCATTCCTGAGCCAGCAAAGTCTGCTGATGAACCCAAACCAGAGCCAGCACCAATTGCCCCTGAAGTTGCTACTCCATCCCGGAAGCCAGTTGACAAGAAATCAGTCAAACCAAAATGGTTAAAAATGTGAACTCCTGTTGTTTTGTAACATAGCTATCAAATTAAACTCTATCGAAATTGTAGAAAATATCTTTAGAATAACTATGGAGAATACTGAATTTTAAAATTTTAAGTCTCTGTTCGTGGAATGAGACCAAATGCAGTCTGCTACAATTTGAAGCCAAATTAAAACGACGTGGTTTATAAAATAATATGTTTTCATTAAAAAATATCTTTTAATAAGGGTTTTAGTAATTTAAATTTTGAAATTTAGATTAAATGATTTACTTTTTTAATTCAATTATGCATCTCCTCCAATCAACTATCTCCAAGCAAGCATCAATAATCAAGCATCTACCAATCAACTATCTCCACCAAGGCAAGGAGGGCATCCTCCAATCCAATTTGTTCACTATAAGGTGTTGTCTCAATACATAAAAAATATATAAAATAATAAGACTCGATGACTAACCGCCACTTCTTGTGTTATCTTCCATAATCATATCTGTCTTCCTTTAACATTTTCCTCTTTTTATAAAACTCCTTTTGATTTTAGCTTCCGTACATTAATTTTTTTGTGTTCGAAGTTCCTTGTATTATAATAGTATTGCCTAATAAATATAATCATCACAATGATATTTACATATAATATGCTGAACACGAGGCATTAAGTTTATCAAGTTTGCGAGGTTAATTCATCGTAAACTTCTTCATAATGTTTATGTCGGTCAGTAAGAGTACTCTCTCCGTCCCACCGAATGCTTCTCTTTTTGCCATTTTAAGTATCCCACCGAATGCTTCCTATTTCTTTTTTTGACAAAAAATAAATATTAAAATATAACACTCTAATTACACTTACTAGTTAAACATAACTAATTATACTAACTAATTAATTATTATAATTGAATTAAACTAACTACCAAAATTGAAAAATCACCCCTAACAACCGTAGATATTGGTTTCAAAATTTTGGTCTCAAAATTTTGGTGGGAAAATTTACTTTTGGTAAAGTAATTTTAGTCTCAAAATTTTGGTGGAAAAGTTTACTTTTGGATTTGTCATCAGAATTTTTTATTCCTTAAATATTAGTTTCTTATTTTACATTGAAAATGTCAAATAGGAACCTTTGGGTGGGATGGAGGGAGTATAATTTAATAGTGATCTCAATACACACGTTACTGTTCTATTGCATCATGCAAGTAAATTAGTAGTAGCAATATCCTATGTGGTTGAATAAAGTACATGTATTTGTTAGGACTACAACTACATTAAATTCGTAACGATTTAACGGTCAGTCATTTAGTCTCTCTGATCCCAAGTGTTGCTGTTGGTGGTTCAAGACCCTCCCCATTACATCTCTAGGAATAAAAAAATCTAAAAAAACAATCGTTTAAGAGCATTTGACAGATGCATGGTGATCGGAAAAATGCACTATCTATCAAATTCATCGTTTAATAATAATATTACACTAGCATTCAAAACAGCCCTCACTGCATACTTACAATATGATTCTATTAAAATCAAACATTTTTACGTACGCTACAAACAACTTCTAGACTGCCGGGTGGCTTGACCGTTTTAATAATAAAACGTTCTAACTCGAATTAAGAATAAGCAGGCCCGGCCCAATAGGGGGGTCAACATGGGCCACTGCCCAGGGCCTACTTTTATATGGGGCCTACTTTTTTTACTAGTTTAGTTAATATTAATATGTATATTAGATTATTATAATACAGATTTTATATAAATTAAAATTGGACTGATTTAAGTAAAGCCCAAATTAACTGATTAACATTTAAAATAAAAAATCAGATTGTTTTTTAATTTGAAAAGGCCCAAAATAGTTTAGGTTAACTCATAATATTAAAACACAAACATCGGCCGATGTAAAATTGAAACGGCTCATCAAAAACGGCAATCATCAAGCTCCAACAACTCTCGACGCTAGCAATCGTTGTCTTTTCATCTCAATTTGATTGTTGCTCCAACGCCACCTGGTGATTTCATTCTAATTTACTTTTTTAGTTTTGATTGATCGGTTGATTTTATTTCATTAGTTTGTGTGCTGCTCAGTTTTGTGATTGTTTATTTTTTATTTGTATATTATGCCTCCTAAAAAGTTTTTATCTGGTGCTGAGAAGAGGAAAAAAAGAAAATTAGATGACCTATTTGTTAAGTCTCAGCAAGGTGCTCTTGAAAAATTTATTAAAAAAACAAGTCATTCTGAAAATTTAGAAGAGGTTTTAGTGCCTGATTGTGAAACTTCTTGTCAAAATGTTGAGCATGAGAATGTGGTTGTAGATGATTTTATTAATTTGGGTGAGACTTCAACAATAGACAACACTAATGAGAATGAAAATTTGAAGAATAAACAAACGGTCTCTCTTACAGATAATCCTTTGTTAGATATTTATGATCCCGTAAATTGGGATAATCCTGTCGATGACAACTCTTTGTGATGATTCTAGTTGATGCTTGTATCAAGTATAGTTCTGCTCGTTTGTTCGGCAAGTTTTGGTGCTTTTGCTTTTGGTGAGTCATAGTATGTTGTTGGGCGTGTCCAGCAAGCGTACTTCAGTCAGTTGCAATCGGTCGATGACTTGTTCTTCATCATTTTTAAACTAGGTGTTTTACCTAATTGGTGATAGAAGTTCAAGCGTTGTCCTTCTTATGTAATAGCTACGTTCCGGGCTTTTCGGAACATATCAAATAAATCTGCTGGCTCCGTCCAGTTTTTTTTATAAAAAATTTTTTATATACCTAGGGCCCTTTATTTCTTTTCGCCCCGGGCCTCCAAAATCTCAGGACCGCCCCTGAGAATAAGCGTCGGTTAATTCAGTTAGTCGGTTATATAAAACAAAGACAAACAGAAAAACAAGGCCGTGTACCATTCGTCGACAATTGACAACTTGGTTTCAACCTTCCAAGACACTTTCGTCCCGCTTTATGCGAAGCTACCCCAAACACGGATTTCCATCCTCTTCATCTCAACTAGTCAGCAAAACGCTGCCGTTTCATAACTAAACACAACTCAGTCAATTCACGACACGCGTGTTCTCGTGTCTATAAATACCATCCAAACTCCGATATCAAATTCACAAATTTCCAAACGAATTCCGAGCTTCAGAAACTACAAACAACGTTTGAACTTTGATTTTCATAACAGGGTATTTGTAAAATGGAGAAGCAAGCTCAATATGAAGCAGTGTTCGACCATTTTGACGCCAACAATGATCGAAAGCTCTCACCTTTCGAGCTCCAGCAATGCGTGGAATCAATGGGAGGAGAGTTAACTCTAGCTGAAGCTGAATCAGTCATATCTACATTGGATTCAGACGGAGATGGGATGTTGGGATTCGGGGATTTTTTGAAATTTGTAGATGGCGGGGAGGAAGAGGAGAAGGTGAAGGTGATGATGGAGGCGTTTAATATGTATAAAATGGATGGGTGTGAGTGGATAACGGCGGTGAGTTTGCGGAGGATGTTGGAGAAGGTGGGAAGAGGAATGAGCGTAGGGGAGTGCGCGAAAGTGATTGGGGTTTTTGATTTGAATGGTGATGGGGTCTTGAGCTTTGATGAGTTCAGGAGTATGATGAGTTGAGGTGGGATGATCAAGATTGTGTTGATTTTTTTGTAAATATGGTTTTGTTGATTTTTATTGAATAAAATGAATATGTTGCTTCATTTATACTCTTGTTATGACATTTGTAGAGTATATTTTTTTGGAGATCGTACAATATTATCGTAATCGTTGATTTTTAATTATTCAACGAATGTGATTAAAAGTAAAAAATCTTCAAATTCAACCGCTCCGTGTTTTTCACAAATTCAACCGTCAACTTTTATAAAAACTAATTTTAATCTCAACAATTAACGGTTGAAATTTCGTCATTACGTCTCATAGATACTTTTTATTGACAAAACCTGGTATAAACAAGGGAATAGGCGAGGCTAAACAAAAGGGAGATAGACACAAGGCTCATTAAGAGAGTTAGACATATAAGGACATCTCTGGAAGCCAGGAGCAAGAATCCGATCTATTCCAAAGAGGTCAGCAATCTGATTTTCCTCCTTCGCAATATGATCAATTGACCAAAATTTGCGCGCTTCTAGCTTTCAAAAGCATAACTCCAACCATTCTGCATCAGCACTGCAAGTTGATAAATGTCCTCTTATAATTTAATCCATTGAAAAATTTGCAGATTTAAGTTGATTTAGATGTTAATATTAAATTATTTTTATTATAAAAATGGTAAGAGATTGACGGTTATTTTATGATACATTTCAGGCTCACATTAATTGAATTTTCTCTTTGAAACGATTATTGTCATTAATTATCATAATATGTTTTTGTATTTTATTGATTGATAATGTAAAATGGATGATAAGTTTGTCAGTTTAAATAATTATAATCCGCTCTCCTCATTCTATTCTAATTTACAACGGGGACCAGCAAGTTCAACTAATTACATTTGTATCTCAACCCTAATTTGAAATCAACCAGGTTCAATTTCATTGTTTGAATTTGATGCTGATGAGCGAAGCTGTTCGACGATCGACGGAGAAGGAACAGAGTCCGAGCGAGTATCCGCAACAGCATGCAAATATGGAATTTAGGGCTTTTGGGTGACCGTGGCAAGTTTAACAACCATTCAAATGAATGGCCATTAACGAGGTAAATCTCTAAAGTTTCAATACTCTATGCTGATTAAGTACATATTGAATTTTACTTGTACGCTCATCATATCCCAAAATAGTATTGAATTCAAGAAATATACACTAAGACAATTACTCACGAAAGCATCAATTCAATCGGAATTCCGTCAAGTATCCGACTTTGTGACTTCTATGCTTAGCAAAGTGAATAAAAGGACATAACACGGTAATTAGAAGCCGTAGTCAAATACAAGTCATTTATGGCATTGCAAGTTAAGATATCCAATTGTTTCTTGAAAGATCAAATTAGCATTTTTGCTTTATTTAAAAATAATTTTAATTGTCTTACGGGAATATGCATTTTCTCGTTAACTTTATGTCCTACTGTCTAATTGATATCATATATATGAAAAATGTTAGAAATAGAGTTGGTGGTCACGAATTCATATTTCTTTTTGCTAAAAGTGTATTTCATATAGTTAGGGATTGTATTACGTGGTGTAATCTAGTGCATCCAAAAAATGCAATCAACGGATGTAAGAGAAGGTTCATGAGTCCACCAAAATAGATGGATCCACATGATACATTCCTCATATAGTTATTACACGATACGTGTTTTATTATTATAGTAAAATAAAATATTTTACATATATCACAATAAAATTTCAACTAGGAATTCTCTGGATTCATATCACCATCAGTATTTTCATTAATTTAATGTTACAATAACTATTTCTATTAAATTG
The DNA here is from genome assembly GCA_006409495.1 of Sedum album. NCBI lineage: Eukaryota > Viridiplantae > Streptophyta > Magnoliopsida > Saxifragales > Crassulaceae > Sedum > Sedum album. The sequence continues at coordinate 1,026 of QZGG01000210.1, read as the reverse complement.
GCACTCCTTCGCTCTCTGCAAATGTGTTTTTCAGAAACAGCCAACCCCAACTTCTTCCATCTCCAATTCAATAGCCCTCCTGCTTGTCTCCTATTCATTGTCCCTTCTGTTTGTAAAGTTTTAATCTTTAATGCTATGGAGGTTATAATCATCACTGGCTTCTGTCTATATAAGTAGGTCACCTGAACATGTTTTGATATCTTCAGAATTGGTTCTGAGATTTGGATTTGATTTGTGGCCTCGTGGATGTTATTTTTTTGGCTGGTGTGCTTTTAATGGACTTGATATAAGGTTTTATGATCTGAGACATGTTTTAGGACTGGACTCTGAATGTTGAAAAGGTAGCTGATTTGTATTTTCTGGTATATTCCTGAGTCCTGATCAGCTTGCATTTCAGCTAGATTTTGTGGTAACTTTATTCATGTCTAGTTTCGATCATATTTTTGTGTGCCACCCTTTTGATACAACATGTTATTATATGGAGTGCTTGTATTTGTGTGGAATATTGTTGTATTTCTTCAACTGTTTGCAGTAGTTTAAGATGGCCATGAGATATGAAAGACTTGAGAACTAGCGCCTTTCTCATTTTTCTTTTGAAGTATTCAGTCAAACCTATCATTAATTGGCATATATTGAACTTTTCATTAACATTTTGTAGATCTGCATCTTTAATTTATTCACTTTGTTGTTTCTTAGGTCAGTTTTGTAGATCTGTAAATTACCAGATGAGTAAAGTGTCTGATATAATTTCAGGCATGTCAATCTTCTGATGTCATCATAATGTGCCAGAAACAAGATTGGTGATTCAAGTGAGGGAGAAGCTGACGAGAAAGAAAACATTTAAAAAAGGGATCATAGGATGGAAAACCAGAATGTTTCGCCTGAGGAAGTCTATGATGACGGCCCTTCTCTATCACTGGGATTGAGTATCCGATATCCAAAAAATAAAAACAGCAGAAAAGCTTCCCAGCTAGTAATTCCAAACTGGAACGCGGAGAAGAGTTCACTAATTAGTACGCTTCCTCA